>JALGBA010000144.1:0-31189 GCA_023970755.1 Azemiops feae | reverse complement strand
ATCAGGAGGGCCTCAGCTACCTTTTCAGCTGCACCCCCCAGAAACCTACAGTTGTAGCACCTCCCAGCAAGTACTGGGCAGTTCAAATGCAATAGATCCAATCAGGAGGGCCTCAACTACTTTTTCAGTTGCACCCCCCACAAACGTACAGTTGTAGCACCTCCCAGCAAGCCCTGGGCAGTTCAGATGCAATAGATACAATCAGGAGGGCCTCAGCTACTTTTTCAGCTGCACCCCCCACAAACCTACAGTTGTAGCACCTCCCAGCAAGCACTGGGCAGTTCAAATGCAATAGATCCAATCAGGAGGGCGTCAGCTACTTTTTCAGCTGCACCCCCCTCAAACGTACACTGTAGCACCTCCCAGCAAGCACTGGGCAGTTCAAATGCAATAGATCCAATCAGGAGGGCCTCAGCTATTTCTTCAGCTGCACCCCCCACAAGCTTACAGTTGTATCACCTCCCAGCAAGCACTGGGCAGTTCAAATGCAATAGATCCAATCAGTAGGGCCTCGGCTACTTATTCAGCTGCACCCCCCACAATCGTACAATTGTAGCACCTCACAGCAAGCAGGGGCAGTTCAAATGCAATATATACAATCAGGAGGGCCTCAGCTACTTTTTCAGCTGCAACCCGCAAAAAAGTACAGTTGTAGCACCTCCCAGCAACCACATGGCAGTTCAAATGCGATAGATCCAATCAGGAGGGCATCACCTACTTTTTCAGCTGCACCCCCCACAAACCTATAGTTGTAGCACCCCCGAGCAAGCACTGGGCAGTTGAAATGCGATAGATACAATCAGGAGGGCCTCCGCTACTTTTTCAGCTGCACCCCCCACAAACCTACAGTTGTAGCACCTCCCAGCAAGCACTGGGCAGTTCAAATGCAATAGATCCAATGAGGAGGGCCTCAGCTACTTTTTCAGCTGCACCGCACACAAACCTACAGTTGTAGCACCTCCCAGCAAGCTCTGGGCAGTTCAAATGCAATAGATACAATCACGAGGGGCTCAGCTACTTTTTCAGCTGCACCTCCCACAAACCTACAGTTGTAGCACCTCCCAGCAAGCACTGGGCAGTTCAAATGCAATAGATCCAATCAGGAGGGCCTCAGCTACTTTTTTAGCTGCGCCCCCCTCAAACGTACAGTTGTAGCACCTCCCAGCAAGCACTGGGTAGTTCAAATGCAATAGATCCAACCAGGAGGGCCTCAGCTATTTCTTCAGCTGCACCCCCCACAAGCTTACAGTTGTATCACCTCCCAGCAAGCACTGGGCAGTTCAAATGCAATAGATCCAATCAGTAGGGCCTCGGCTACTTTTTCAGCTGCACCCCCCACAATCGTACAATTGTAGCACCTCACAGCAAGCAGGGGCAGTTCAAATGCAATATATACAATCAGGAGGGCTTCAGCTACTTTTTCAGCTGCACCCCCCACAAACATAAAGTTGTGGCACCTCCCAGCAAGCACTGGGCAGTTCAAATGTAATAGATCCAATCAGGAGGGCCTCAGCTACTTTTTCAGCTGCACCCCCCTCAAACGTACAGTGTAGCACCTCCCAGCAAGCACTGGGCAGTTCAAATGCAATAGATCCAATCAGGAGGGCCTCAGCTACTTTTTCAGCTGCACCCCCTACAAACGTACAGTTGTAGCACCTCCCAGCAAGCACTGGGCAGTTCAAATGCAATAGATACAATCAGGAGGGCCTCAGCTACCTTTTCAGCTGTACCCCCCACAAACATACAGTTGTAGCACCTCCCAGCAACCACTGGCTAGTTCAAATGCAATAGATCCAATCAGGAGGGCCTCAGCTACTTTTTCAGCTGCACCCCCCACAAACCTACAGTTGTAGCACCTCCCAGCAAGCACTGGGTAGTTCAAATGCAATAGATCCAATCAGGAGGGCCTCAGCTACTTTTTCAGCTGCACCCCCCACAAACGTACAGTTGTAGCACCTCCCAGCAAGCACTGGGCAGTTCAAATGCAATAGATCCAATCAGGAGGGCCTCAGCTACGTTTTCAGCTGCACCCCCCACAAACCTACAGTTGTAGCACCTCCCAGCAAGCCCTGGGCAGTTCAAATGCAATAGATACAATCAGGAGGGCCTCAGCTACTTTTTCAGCTGCACCCCCCTCAAACGTACACTGTAGCACCTCCCAGCAAGCACTGGGCAGTTCAAATGCAATAGATACAATCAGGAGGGCGTCAGCTACTTTTTTAGCTGCACCCCCCACAAACCTACAGTTGTAGCACCTCCCAGCAAGCACTGGGCAGTTCAAATGCAATAGATACAATCAGGAGGGCCTCAGCTACTTTTTCAGCTGCACCACCCTCAAACGTACAGTTGTAGCACCTCCCAGCAAGCACTGGGCAGTTCAAATGCGATAGATAAAATCAGGAGGGCCTCA
Source organism: Azemiops feae (assembly GCA_023970755.1). Taxonomy (NCBI): domain Eukaryota; kingdom Metazoa; phylum Chordata; class Lepidosauria; order Squamata; family Viperidae; genus Azemiops; species Azemiops feae. Next base: position 28,779 of record JALGBA010000144.1, on the reverse strand, counting down.
GCTACATTTTCAGCTGCAACCCCCACAAACGTACAGTTGTAGCTCCTCCCAGCAAGCACTGGGCAGTTCAAATGCAATAGATACAATTAGGAGGGCCTCAGCTACTTTTTCAGCTGCACCCCTCACAAACGTACAGTTGTGGCACCTCCCAGCAAGCACTGGGCAGTTCAAATGTAATAGATCCAATCAGGAGGGCCTAAGCTACTTTTTCAGCTGCACCCCCCACAAACCTACAGTTGTAGCACCTCCCAGCAAGCACTGGGGTGTTCAAATGCAATAGATCCAATCAGGAGGGCCTCAGCTACTTTTTCAGCTGCACCCCCCTCAAACGTACAGTTGTAGCACCTCCCAGCAAGCACTGGGCAGTTCAAATGCAATAGATACAATCAGGAGTGCCTCAGCTACTTTTTCAGCTGCAGCCCCCACAATCGTACAATTGTAGCATCTCCCAGCAAGCACTGGGCACTTCAAATGCAATAGATACAATCAGGAGGACTTCAGCTACTTTTTCAGCTGCACCCCCCTCAAACGTACAGTTGTAGCACCTCCCAGCAAGCACTGGGCAGTTCAAATGCAATAGATCCAATCAGGAGGGCCTCAGCTACTTTTTCAGCTGCACCCCCCTCAAACGTACAGTGTAGCAACTCCCAGCAAGCACTGGGCAGTTCAAATGCAATAGATCCAATCAGGAGGGCCTCAGCTACTTTTTCAGCTGCACCCCCCACAAACCTACAGTTGTAGCACCTCCAGCAAGCACTGGCTAGTTCAAATGCAATAGATCCAATCAGGAGGGCCTCAGCTACTTTTTCAGCTGCACCCCCCACAAACCTACAGTTGTAGCACCTCCCAGCAAGCACTGGGCAGTTCAAATGCAATAGATACAATCAGGAGGGCCTCAGCTACATTTTCAGCTGCACCCCCCTCAAACGTACAGTTGTGGCACCTCCCAGCAAGCACTGGGCAGTTCAAATGCGATAGATACAATCAGGAGGGCCTCAGCTACCTTTTCAGCTGCACCCCCCACAAACCTACAGTTGTAGCACCTCCCAGCAAGCACTGGGCAGTTCAAATGCAATAGATCCAATCAGGAGGGCCTCAGCTACTTTTTCAGCTGCACCCCCCACAAACCTACTGTTGTAGCACCTCCCAGCAAGCACTGGGCAGTTCAAATGCAATAGATCCAATCAGGAGGGCCTCAGCTACTTTTTCAGCTGCACCCCCCTCAAACGTACACTGTAGCACCTCCCAGCAAGCACTGGCCTTCAATGCATAGTCCAATCAGAGCCTCACTACTTTTTCAGCTGACCCCCCTCAAACGATACACTGAGCCCTCCCAGCAAGCAATGGGCCTTTCAAATGCAATGATAAAATCAGGAGGGCCTCAGCTATTTTTCAGCTGCACCCCCCACAAACCTACAGTTGTAGCACCTCCCAGCAAGCCCTGGGCAGTTCAAATGCAATAGATACAATCAGGAGGGCCTCAGCTACTTTTTCAGCTGCACCCCCCACAAACATACAGTTGTAGCACCTCCCAGCAAGCACTGGCTAGTTCAAATACAATAGATACAATCAGGATGGCGTCAGCTACTTTTTCAGCTGCACCCCCCACAATCGTACCATTGTAGCACCTCACAGCAAGCAGGGGCAGTTCAAATGCAATATATACAATCAGGAGGGCCTCAGCTACTTTTTCAGCTGCACCCACCACAAACCTACAGTTGTAGCACCTCCCAGCAAGCACTGGGCAGTTCAAATGCAATAGATACAATCAGGAGGGCCTCAGCTACTTTTTCAGCTGCACCCCCCTCAAACGTACAGTTGTAGCACTTCCCAGCAAGCACTGGGCAGTTCAAATGCGATAGATAAAATCAGGAGGGCCTCAGCTACATTTTCAGCTGCAACCCCCACAAAGGTACAGTTGTAGCACCTCCCAGCAAGCACTGGGCAGTTCAAATGCAATAGATACAATTAGGAGGGCCTCAGCTACTTTTTCAGCTGCACCCCCCACAAACGTACAGTTGTGGCACCTCCCAGCAAGCACTGGGCAGTTCAAATGTAATAGATCCAATCAGGAGGGCCTCAGCTACTTTTTCAGCTGCACCCACCACAAACCTACAGTTGTAGCACCTCCCAGCAAGCACTGGGCAGTTCAAATGCAATAGATACAATCAGGAGGGCCTCAGCTACATTTTCAGCTGCCCCCCCCTCAAACGTACAGTTGTAGCACCTCCCAGCAAGCACTGGGCAGTTCAAATGCGATAGATACAATCAGGAGGGCCTCAGCTACATTTTCAACTGCAACCCCCACAAACGTACAGTTGTAGCACCTCCCAGCAAGTACTGGGCAGTTCAATTGCAATAGATACAATTAGGAGGGCCTCAGCTACTTTTTCAGCTGCACCCCCCACAAACGTACAGTTCTGGCACCTCCCAGCAAGCACTGGGCAGTTCAAATGCAATAGATCCAATCAGGAGGGCCTCAGCTACTTTTTCAGCTGCACCCCCCTCAAACGTACAGTGGAGCAACTCCCAGCAAGCACTGGGCAGTTCAAATGCAATAGATCCAATCAGGAGGGCCTCAGCTACTTTTTCAGCTGCACCCCCCACAAAACTACAGTTGGAGCCACTCCCAGCAAGCACTGGGGCAGTTCAACTGCACTAGATACAATAGGAGGGCCTCAGCTACCGTGTAGCTGGCAACCACCTCAAACATTAAAGTTGTAGCACCTCCCAGCAAGTACTGGGCAGTGCAATGCAATAGATCCATCAGGAGGGCCCAAAATACTTTTTCAGACTGCACCCCCCACAAACATACGTTGTAGCACATCCAGCAAGACCTGGGCAGTTCATGATGCAATAGATACCCAATCAGGAGGGGCTCAGCACTTTTTCATCTGCACACCCCCCACAAACCTGCAGTTGTAGCACCTCCCAGCAAGTACTGGGCAGTTCAAAGCATAGATCCAATTCAGGAGGGCTCAGCTACCTTTTTCAGCCTGCACCCCCCACAAACCTCAGTTATAGCACTCCAGCAAGCATGGGCAGTTCAATGCAATAGATCCAATCAGGAGGGCCTCAGCTACTTTTTCAACTGCACCCCCCTCAAACGTACACTGTAGCACCTCCCAGCAAGCACTGGGCAGTTCAAATGCAATAGATACAATCAGGAGGGCCTCAGCTACTTTTTCAGCTGCACCCCCCACAAACCTACAGTTGTAGCACCTCCCAGCAAGCGCTGGGCAGTTCAAATGCAATAGATACAATCAGGAGGGCCTCAGCTACCTTTTCAGCTGCACCCCCCAGAAACCTACAGTTGTAGCACCTCCCAGCAAGTACTGGGCAGTTCAAATGCAATAGATCCAATCAGGAGGGCCTCAACTACTTTTTCAGTTGCACCCCCCACAAACGTACAGTTGTAGCACCTCCCAGCAAGCCCTGGGCAGTTCAGATGCAATAGATACAATCAGGAGGGCCTCAGCTACTTTTTCAGCTGCACCCCCCACAAACCTACAGTTGTAGCACCTCCCAGCAAGCACTGGGCAGTTCAAATGCAATAGATCCAATCAGGAGGGCGTCAGCTACTTTTTCAGCTGCACCCCCCTCAAACGTACACTGTAGCACCTCCCAGCAAGCACTGGGCAGTTCAAATGCAATAGATCCAATCAGGAGGGCCTCAGCTATTTCTTCAGCTGCACCCCCCACAAGCTTACAGTTGTATCACCTCCCAGCAAGCACTGGGCAGTTCAAATGCAATAGATCCAATCAGTAGGGCCTCGGCTACTTATTCAGCTGCACCCCCCACAATCGTACAATTGTAGCACCTCACAGCAAGCAGGGGCAGTTCAAATGCAATATATACAATCAGGAGGGCCTCAGCTACTTTTTCAGCTGCAACCCGCAAAAAAGTACAGTTGTAGCACCTCCCAGCAACCACATGGCAGTTCAAATGCGATAGATCCAATCAGGAGGGCATCACCTACTTTTTCAGCTGCACCCCCCACAAACCTATAGTTGTAGCACCCCCGAGCAAGCACTGGGCAGTTGAAATGCGATAGATACAATCAGGAGGGCCTCCGCTACTTTTTCAGCTGCACCCCCCACAAACCTACAGTTGTAGCACCTCCCAGCAAGCACTGGGCAGTTCAAATGCAATAGATCCAATGAGGAGGGCCTCAGCTACTTTTTCAGCTGCACCGCACACAAACCTACAGTTGTAGCACCTCCCAGCAAGCTCTGGGCAGTTCAAATGCAATAGATACAATCACGAGGGGCTCAGCTACTTTTTCAGCTGCACCTCCCACAAACCTACAGTTGTAGCACCTCCCAGCAAGCACTGGGCAGTTCAAATGCAATAGATCCAATCAGGAGGGCCTCAGCTACTTTTTCAGCTGCACCCCCCTCAAACGTACACTGTAGCAACTCCCAGCAAGCACTGGGCAGTTCAAATGCAATAGATACAATCAGGAGGGCCTCAGCTACTTTTTCAGCTGCACCCCCCACAAACCTACAGTTGTAACACCTCCCAGCAAGCACTGGGCAGTTCAAAGGCAATAGATCCAATCAGGAGGGCCTCAGCTACTTTTTCAGCTGCAGCCCCCACAATCGTACAATTGTAGCATCTCCCAGCGAGCACTGGGCAGTTCAAATGCAATAGATACAATCAGGAGGGCCTCAGCTACATTTTCAGCTGCACCCCCCACAAACATACAGTTGTAGCACCTCCCAGCAAGCACTGGGCTGTTCAAATGCAATAGATACAATCAGGAGGGCCTGAGCTATCTTTTCAGCTGCACCCCCCACAAACCTACAGTTGTAGCACCTCCCAGCAAGTACTGGGCAGTTCAAATGCAATAGATCCAATCAGGAGGGCCTCAACTACTTTTTCAGCTGCACCCCCCACAAACATACAGTTGTAGCACCTCCCAGCAAGCCCTGGGCAGTTAAGATGCAATAGATACAATCAGGAGGGCCTCAGCTACTTTTTCAGCTGCACCCCCGTCAAACGTACAGTTGTAGCACCTCCCAGCAAGCAGGGGCAGTTCAAATGCAATATATACAATCAGGAGGGCCTCAGCTACTTTTTCAGCTGCACCCCACAAACCTACAGTTATAGGCACCTCCAGCAAGCATCTGGCAGTTCAAAATGCAATGATCCAATCAGGAGGGCCTCAGTACTTTTCAACTGCACCCCACTCAAACGTTACACTGTAGCACCTCCGCAAGCACGGGCAGTTCAAATTGCAATAGATCCAATCAGGAGGGCCTCAACTACTTTTTCAGCTGCAACCCCCACAAACATACAGTTGTAGCACCTCCCAGCAAGCCCTGGGCAGTTCAGATGCAATAGATACAATCAGGAGGGCCTCAGCTACGTTTTCAGCTGCACCCCCCAAAACCTACAGTTGTAGCACCTCCCAGCAAGCCCTGGGCAGTTCAAATGCAATAGATACAATCAGGAGGGCCTCAGCTACGTTTTCAGCTGCACCCCCCACAAACCTACAGTTGTAGCACCTCCCAGCAAGCCCTGGGCAGTTCAAATGCAATAGATACAATCAGGAGGGCCTCAGTTACTTTTTCAGCTGCACCTCCCACAAACCTACAGTTGTAGCACCTCCCAGCAAGCACTGGGCAGTTCAAATGCAATAGATCCAATCAGTAGGGCCTCGGCTACTTTTTCAGCTGCACCCCCCACAATCGTACAATTGTAGCACCTCACAGCAAGCAGGGGCAGTTCAAATGCAATATATACAATCAGGAGGGCCTCAGCTACTTTTTCAGCTGCAACCCGCAAAAAAGTACAGTTGTAGCACCTCCCAGCAACCACATGGCAGTTCAAATGCGATAGATCCAATCAGGAGGGCATCACCTACTTTTTCAGCTGCACCCCCCACAAACCTATAGTTGTAGCACCCCCGAGCAAGCACTGGGCAGTTGAAATGCGATAGATACAATCAGGAGGGCCTCCGCTACTTTTTCAGCTGCACCCCCCACAAACCTACAGTTGTAGCACCTCCCAGCAAGCACTGGGCAGTTCAAATGCAATAGATCCAATCAGGAGGGCCTCAGCTACCTTTTCAGCTGCACCCCCCTCAAACGTACAGTTGTAGCACCTCCCAGCAAGCACTGGCTAGTTCAAATGCAATAGATCCAATCAGGAGGGCCTCAGCTACTTTTTCAGCTGCACCCCCCACAAACCTACAGTTGTAGCACCTCCCAGCAAGCACTGGGAAGTTCAAATGCAATAGATCCAATCAGGAGGGCCTCAGCTACTTTTTCAGCTGCAGCCCCCACAAACCTACAGTTGTAGCACCTCCCAGCAAGCACTGGCTAGTTCAAATGCAATAGATCCAATCAACGAGGGGCTCAGCTACTTTTTCAGCTGCACCCCCCACAAACCTACAGTTGTAGCACCTCCCAGCAAGCACTGGGCAGTTCAAATGCAATAGATCCAATCAGGAGGGCCTCAGCTACTTTTTTAGCTGCGCCCCCCTCAGACGTACAGTTGTAGCACCTCCCAGCAAGCACTGGGCAGTTCAAATGCAATAGATCCAATCAGGAGGGCCTCAGCTATTTCTTCAGCTGCACCCCCCACAAGCTTACAGTTGTATCACCTCCCAGCAAGCACTGGGCAGTTCAAATGCAATATATACAATCAGGAGGGCCTCAGCTACTTTTTCAGCTGCAACCCGCAAAAAAGTACAGTTGTAGCACCTCCCAGCAAGCACTGGGCAGTTCAAATGCAATAGATACAATCAGGAGGGCTTCAGCTACTTTTTCAGCTGCACCCCCCACAAACGTAAAGTTGTGGCACCTCCCAGCAAGCACTGGGCAGTTCAAATGTAATAGATCCAATCAGGAGGGCCTCAGCTACTTTTTCAGCTGCACCCCCCTCAAACGTACAGTGTAGCACCTCCCAGCAAGCACTGGGCAGTTCAAATGCAATAGATCCAATCAGGAGGGCCTCAGCTACTTTTTCAGCTGCACCCCCCACAAACGTACAGTGTAGCACTCCCAGCAAGCACTGGGCAGTTCAAATGCAATAGATCCAATCAGGAGGGCCTCAGCTACTTTTTCAGCTGCACCCCCCACAAACCTACAGTTGTAGCACCTCCCAGCAAGCACTGGCTAGTTCAAATGCAATAGATCCAATCAGGAGGGCCTCAGCTACTTTTTCAGCTGCACCCCCCACAAACCTACAGTTGTAGCACCTCCCAGCAAGCACTGGCTAGTTCAAATGCAATAGATACAATCAGGAGGGCCTCAGCTACTTTTTCAGCTGCACCCCCCACAAACCTACAGTTGTAGCACCTCCCAGCAAGCACTGGGCAGTTCAAATGCAATAGATACAATCAGGAGGGCCTCAGCTACATTTTCAGCTGCACCCCCCTGAAACGTACAGTTGTAGCACCTCCCAGCAAGCACTGGGCAGTTCAAATGCGATAGATACAATCAGGAGGGCCTCAGCTACATTTTCAGCTGCAACCCCCACAAACGTACAGGTGTAGCACCTCCCAGCAAGTACTGGGCAGTTCAAATGCAATAGATACAATTAGGAGGGCCTCAGCTACTTTTTCAGCTGCACCCCCCACAAACGTACAGTTGTGGCACCTCCCAGCAAGCCCTGGGCAGTTCAGATGCAATAGATACAATCAGGAGGGCCTCAGCTACTTTTTCAGCTGCACCCCCCACAAACCTACAGTTGTAGCACCTCCCAGCAAGCCCTGGGCAGTTAAAATGCAATAGATACAATCAGGAGGGCCTCAGCTACTTTTTCAGCTGCACCCCCCACAAACCTACAATTGTAGCACCTCCCAGCAAGCACTGGGCAGTTCAAATGCAATAGATCCAATCAGGAGGGCCTCAGCTACTTTTTCAGCTGCACCCCCCACAATCATACAATTGTAGCACCTCCCAGCAAGCACTGGGCAGTTCAAATGCAATAGATACAATCAGGAGGGCCTCAGCTACTTTGTCAGCTGCATCCCCCACAAACATACAGTTGTAGCACCTCCCAGCAAGCACTGGCTAGTTCAAATGCAATAGATCCAATCAGGAGGGCCTCAGCTACTTTTTCAGCTGCACCCCCCACAATCATACAATTGTAGCACCTCCCAGCAAGCAGGGGCAGTTCAAATGCAATATATACAATCAGGAGGGTCTCAGCTACTTTTTCAGCTGCAACCCGCAAAAACGTACAGTTGTAGCACCTCCCAGCAAGCACTGGGTAGTTCAAATGCAATAGATCCAATCAGGAGGGCCTCAGCTACATTTTCAGCTGCACCCCCCACAAACATACAGTTGTAGCACCTCCCAGCAAGCACTGGGCAGTTCAAATGCAATAGATACAATTAGGAGGGCCTCAGCTACTTTTTCAGCTGCACCCCCCACAATCGTACAATTGTAGCATCTCCCAGCAAGCACAGGGCAGTTCAAATGCAATAGATACAATCAGGAGGGCCTCAGCTACTTTGTCAGCTGCACCCCCCACAAACATACAGTTGTAGCACCTCCCAGCAAACACTGGCTAGTTCAAATGCAATAGATCCAATCAGGAGGGCCTCAGCTACTTTTTCAGCTGCACCCCCCACAATCATACAATTGTAGCACCTCCCAGCAAGCAGGGGCAGTTCGAATGCAATAGATACAATTAGGAGGGCCTCAGCTACTTTTTCAGCTGCATCCCCCACAAACGTACAGTTGTAACACCTCCCAGCAAGTACTGGGCAGTTCAAATGCAATAGATCCAATCAGGAGGGCCTCAGCTACTTTTTCAGCTGCACCCACCACAACCCTACAGTTGTAGCACCTCCCAGCAAGCACTGGGCAGTTCAAATGCAATAGATACAATTAGGAGGGCCTCAGCTACTTTTTCAGCTGCACCCCCCACAATCGTACAATTGTAGCATCTCCCAGCAAGCACTGGGCAGTTCAAATGCAATAGATACAATCAGGAGGGCCTCAGCTACTTTTTCAGCTGCAACCCGCAAAAACGTACAGTTGTAGCACCTCCCAGCAAGCACTGGGCAGTTCAAATGTGATAGATACAATCAGGAGGGCTTCAGCTACTTTTTCAGCTGCACCCCCCACAAACGTACAGTTGTAACACCTCCCAGCAAGTACTGGGCAGTTCAAATGCAATAGATCCAATCAGGAGGGCCTCAGCTACTTTTTCAGCTGCACCCCCCTCAAACGTACAGTGTAGCACATCCCAGCAAGCACTGGGCAGTTCAAATGCAATAGATCCAATCAGGAGGGCCTCAGCTACCTTTTCAGCTGCACCCCCCCACCATCATACAATTGTAGCACCTCCCAGCAAGCAGGGGCATTTCAAATGCAATAGATACAATCAGGAGGGCCTCAGCTACTTTTTCAGCTGCAACCCGCAAAAACGTACAGTTGTAGCACCTCCCAGCAAGCACTGGGCAGTTCAAATGCAATAGATCCAATCAGGAGGGCCTCAGCTACTTCTTCAGCTGCACCCCCCACAAGCTTACAGTTGTATCACCTCCCAGCAAGCACTGGGCAGTTCAAATGCAATAGATCCAATCAGTAGGGCCTCGGCTACTTTTTCAGCTGCACCCCCCACAATCGTACAATTGTAGCACCTCACAGCAAGCAGGGGCAGTTCAAATGCAATATATACAATCAGGAGGGCTTCAGCTACTTTTTCAGCTGCACCCCCCACAAACATAAAGTTGTGGCACCTCCCAGCAAGCACTGGGCAGTTCAAATGTAATAGATCCAATCAGGAGGGCCTCAGCTACTTTTTCAGCTGCACCCCCCTCAAACGTACAGTGTAGCACCTCCCAGCAAGCACTGGGCAGTTCAAATGCAATAGATCCAATCAGGAGGGCCTCAGCTACTTTTTCAGCTGCACCCCCCACAAACCTACCGTTGTAGCACCTCCCAGCAAGCACTGGGCAGTTCAAATGCAATAGATACAATCAGGAGGGCCTCAGCTACCTTTTCAGCTGCACCCCCCACAAACCTACAGTTGTAGCACCTCCCAGCAAGTACTGGGCAGTTCAAATGCAATAGATCCAATCAGGAGGGTCTCAACTACTTTTTCAGCTGCACCCCCCACAAACATACAGTTGTAGCACCTCCCAGCAAGCCCTGGGCAGTTCAGATGCAATAGATACAATCAGGAGGGCCTCAGCTACTTTTTCAGCTGCACCCCCCACAAATCTACAGTTGTAGCACCTCCCAGCAAGCCCTGGGCAGTTCAAATGCAATAGATCCAATCAGGAGGGCCTCAGCTACTTTTTCAGCTGCACCCCCCACAAACCTACAGTTGTAGCACCTCCCAGCAAGCCCTGGGCAGTTCAAATGCAATAGATACAATCAGGAGGGCCTCAGCTACGTTTTCAGCTGCACCCCCCACAAAACTACAGTTGTAGCACCTCCCAGCAAGCCCTGGGCAGTTCAGATGCAATAGATACAATCAGGAGGGCCTCAGCTACGTTTTCAGCTGCACCCCCCACAAACCTACAGTTGTAGCACCTCCCAGCAAGCCCTGGGCAGTTCAAATGCAATAGATACAATCAGGAGGGCCTCAGCTACTTTTTCAGCTGCACCCCCCACAAACATACAGTTGTAGCACCTCCCAGCAAGCACTGGCTAGTTCAAATACAATAGATACAATCAGGATGGCGTCAGCTACTTTTTCAGCTGCACCCCCCACAATCGTACCATTGTAGCACCTCACAGCAAGCAGGGGCAGTTCAAATGCAATATATACAATCAGGAGGGCCTCAGCTACTTTTTCAGCTGCACCCACCACAAACCTACAGTTGTAGCACCTCCCAGCAAGCACTGGGCAGTTCAAATGCAATAGATACAATCAGGAGGGCCTCAGCTACTTTTTCAGCTGCACCCCCCTCAAACGTACAGTTGTAGCACTTCCCAGCAAGCACTGGGCAGTTCAAATGCGATAGATAAAATCAGGAGGGCCTCAGCTACATTTTCAGCTGCAACCCCCACAAAGGTACAGTTGTAGCACCTCCCAGCAAGCACTGGGCAGTTCAAATGCAATAGATACAATTAGGAGGGCCTCAGCTACTTTTTCAGCTGCACCCCCCACAAACGTACAGTTGTGGCACCTCCCAGCAAGCACTGGGCAGTTCAAATGTAATAGATCCAATCAGGAGGGCCTCAGCTACTTTTTCAGCTGCACCCACCACAAACCTACAGTTGTAGCACCTCCCAGCAAGCACTGGGCAGTTCAAATGCAATAGATACAATCAGGAGGGCCTCAGCTACTTTGTCAGCTGCATCCCCCACAAACATACAGTTGTAGCACCTCCCAGCAAGCACTGGCTAGTTCAAATGCAATAGATCCAATCAGGAGGGCCTCAGCTACTTTTTCAGCTGCACCCCCCACAATCATACAATTGTAGCACCTCCCAGCAAGCAGGGGCAGTTCAAATGCAATAGATACAATTAGGAGGGCCTCAACTACTTTTTCAGCTGCACCCCCCACAAACGTACAGTTGTAACACCTCCCAGCAAGTACTGGGCAGTTCAAATGCAATAGATCCAATCAGGAGGGCCTCAGCTACTTTTTCAGCTGCACCCACCACAAACCTACAGTTGTAGCAACTCCCAGCAAGCACTGGGCAGTTCAAATGCAATAGATACAATTAGGAGGGCCTCAGCTACTTTTTCAGCTGCACCCCCCACAATCGTACAATTGTAGCATCTCCCAGCAAGCACTGGGCAGTTCAAATGTGATAGATACAATCAGGAGGGCTTCAGCTACTTTTTCAGCTGCAACCCGCAAAAACGTACAGTTGTAGCACCTCCCAGCAAGCACTGGGCAGTTCAAATGTGATAGATACAATCAGGAGGGCTTCAGCTACTTTTTCAGCTGCACCCCCCACAAACGTACAGTTGTAACACCTCCCAGCAAGTACTGGGCAGTTCAAATGCAATAGATCCAATCAGGAGGGCCTCAGCTACTTTTTCAGCTGCACCCCCCTCAAACGTACAGTGTAGCACATCCCAGCAAGCACTGGGCAGTTCAAATGCAATAGATACAATCAGGAAGGCCTCAGCTACTTTTTCAGCTGCACCCCCCACAAACCTACAGTTGTAGCACCTCCCAGCAAGCACTGGGCAGTTCAAATGCAATAGATACAATCAGGAGGGCCTCAGCTACCTTTTCAGCTGCACCACCCTCAAACCTACAGTTGTAGCACCTCCCAGCAAGTACTGGGCAGTTCAAATGCAATAGATCCAATCAGGAGGGCCTCAACTACTTTTTCAGCTGCACCCCCCACAAACCTACACTTGTGCATTAACACCTCCCAGCAAAGCACTGGCTAGTTCAAAGCAATAGATCCTAAATCAGGAGGGGCCCTCAGCTACTTATTCATCTGCACCCCCCCACAAACCTACTTGTGTAGCACCTCCCAGCAAGCACGGGAGTTCAAAATGCAATAGGTCCATATCAGATGGCCTTCAGCTACTTTTCATGCTGCACCCCCCACAAACATACAGTTGTAGCACCTCCCAGCAAGCCCTGGGCAGTTCAGATGCAATAGATACAATCAGGAGGGCCTCAGCTACTTTTTCAGCTGCACCCCCCAGAAACCTACAGTTGTAGCACCTCCCAGCAAGCCCTGGGCAGTTCAAATGCAATAGATACAATCAGGAGGGCCTCAGCTACTTTTTCAGCTGCACCCCCCACAAACCTACAGTTGTAGCACCTCCCAGCAAGCCCTGGGCAGTTCAAATGCAATAGATACAATCAGGAGGGCCTCAGCTACTTTTTCAACTGCACCCCCCACAAACCTACAGTTGTAGCACCTCCCAGCAAGCACTGGGCAGTTCAAATGCAATAGATCCAATCAGGAGGGCCTCAGCTACTTTTTCAGCTGCACCCCCCACAAACCTACACTTGTAGCAGCTCCCAGCAAGCACTGGCTAGTTCAAATGCAATAGATCCAATCAGGAGGGCCTCAGCTACTTTTTCAGCTGCACCCCCCACAAACCTACAGTTGTAGCACCTCCCAGCAAGCACTGGGCAGTTCAAATGCAATAGATCCAATCAGGAGGGCCTCAGCTACGTTTTCAGCTGCACCCCCCTCAAACGTACACTGAAGCACCTCCCAGCAAGCACTGGGCAGTTCAAATGCAATAGATACAATCAGGAGGGCCTCAGCTACTTTTTCAGCTGCACCCCCCACAAACCTACAGTTGTAGCACCTCCCAGCAAGCACTGGGCTGTTCAAATGCAATAGATACAATCAGGAGGGCCTCAGCTACATTTTCAGCTGCACCCCCCTCAAACGTACAGTTGTAGCACCTCCCAGCAAGCACTGGGCAGTTCAAATGCGATAGATACAATCAGAAGGGCATCAGCTACATTTTCAGCTGCAACCCCCACATCCGGACATTGTAGCATCTCCCCGCAATCCCTGGCATTCAAATGCAATAGATCAATCAGGAGGCTCAGCTACTTTGTCGCTACCCCCCCACAAACGTAACAGTTGTAACACCTCCCCAGCAAGTACTGGCATTCAATGCAATAGATCTCAATCAGGAGTCCCAAGCTACTTTTTCAGCTGCACCCCCCACGAACCTACAGTTGTAGCACCTCCCAGCAAGCACTGGGCAGTTCAAATGCAATAGATCCAATCAGGAGGGCCTCAGCTACTTTTTCAGCTGCAGCCCCCACAATCGTACAATTGTAGCATCTCCCAGCAAGCACTGGGCAGTTCAAATGCAATATATACAATCAGGAGGGCCTCAGCTACTTTTTCAGCTGCAACCCGCAAAAACGTACAGTTGTAGCACCTCCCAGCAAGCACTGGGCACTTCAAATGCAATAGATACAATCAGGAGGACTTCAGCTACTTTTTCAGCTGCACCCCCCTCAAACGTACAGTTGTAGCACCTCCCAGCAAGCACTGGGCAGTTCAAATGCAATAGATCCAATCAGGAGGGCCTCAGCTACTTTTTCAGCTGCACCCCCCACAAACGTACAGTGTAGCAACTCCCAGCAAGCACTGGGCAGTTCAAATGCAATAGATCCAATCAGGAGGGCCTCAGCTACTTTTTCAGCTGCACCCCCCACAAACCTACAGGTGTAGCACCTCCCAGCAAGCACTGGCTAGTTCAAATGCAATAGATCCAATCAGGAGGGCCTCAGCTACTTTTTCAGCTGCACCCCCCACAAACCTACAGTTGTAGCACCTCCCAGCAAGCACTGGGCAGTTCAAATGCAATAGATCCAATCAGGAGGGTGTCAGCTACTTTTTCAGCTGCACCCCCCTCAAACGTACACTGTAGCACCTCCCAGCAAGCACTGGGCAGTTCAAATGCAATAGATACAATCAGGAGGGCCTCAGCTACTTTTTCAGCTGCACCCCCCACAAACCTACAGTTGTAGCACCTCCCAGCAAGCGCAGGGCAGTTCAAATGCAATAGATACAATCAGGAGGGCCTCAGCTACCTTTTCAGCTGCACCCCCCACAAACGTACAGTTGTAGCACCTCCCAGCAAGCCCTGGGCAGTTCAAATGCAATAGATACAATCAGGAGGGCCTCAGCTACTTTTTCAGCTGCACCCCCCACAAACCTACAGTTGTAGCACCTCCCAGCAAGCCCTGGGCAGTTCAAATGCAATAGATACAATCAGGAGGGCCTCAACTACTTTTTCAGCTGCACCTCCCACAAACCTACAGTTGTAGCACCTCCCAGCAAGCACTGGGCAGTTCAAATGCAATAGATCCAATCAGGAGGGCCTCAGCTACTTTTTCAGCTGCACCCCTCACAAACCTACAGTTGTAGCACCTCCCAGCAAGCACTGGGCAGTTCAAATGCAATAGATACACAATTAGGAGCGGCCATCAGCTTACAATTTCAGCTGCAACCCCCACAAAAGTACAGTTGTAGCACCTCCCAGCAAGCACTGGCAGTTCAAATGCAATAGATACAATCAGGAGGGCCTCAGCTACTTTTTCAGCTGCACCCCCCACAATCGTACAATTGTAGCACCTCACAGCAAGCAGGGGCAGTTTAAATGCAATAGATACAATCAGGAGGGCCTCAGCTACTTTTTCAGCTGCACCCCCCACAAACGTACAGTTGTACCACCTCCCAGCAAGCACTGGCTAGTTCAAATGCAATAGATCCAATCAGGAGGGCGTCAGCTACTTTTTCAGCTGCACCCCCCACAAACCTACAGTTGTAGCACCTCCCAGCAAGCACTGGGCAGTTCAAATGTAATTGATCCAATCAGGAGAGCCTCAGCTAGTTTTTCAGCTGCACCCCCCTCAAACGTACACTGTAGCACCTCCCAGCAAGCAC
The DNA here is from genome assembly GCA_023970755.1 of Azemiops feae. NCBI lineage: Eukaryota > Metazoa > Chordata > Lepidosauria > Squamata > Viperidae > Azemiops > Azemiops feae. The sequence goes on along the minus strand of JALGBA010000144.1, from coordinate 13,465 downwards.
TGGGCAGTTGAAATGCAATAGATCCAATCAGGAGGGCCTCAGCTACTTTTTCAGCTGCACCCCCCTCAAACGTACACTGTAGCACCTCCCAGCAAGCACTGGGCAGTTCAAATGCAATAGATCCAATAAGGAGGGCCTCAGCTACTTTTTCAGCTGCACCCCCCACAAACGTACAGTTGTAGCACCTCCCAGCAAGCACTGGGCAGTTCAAATGCAATAGATACAATCAGGAGGGCCTCAGCTACCTTTTCAGCTGCACCCCCCACAAACATACAGTTGTAGCACCTCCCAACAACCAATGGCTAGTTCAAATGCAATAGATCCAATCAGGAGGGCCTCAGCTACTTTTTCAGCTGCACCCCCCACAAACCTATAGTTGTAGCACCTCCCAGCAAGCACTGGGCAGTTCAAATGCAATAGATACAATCAGGAGGGCCTCATGCTACCTTTTTCACGAAAACCCCAAGAAACCTACAGCTGTAGCCCTACAGCAAGTACTGGGCAGTTCAAATGCAATAGATCCAATCAGGAGGGCCTCAACTACTTTTTCAGCTGCACCCCCCACAAACGTACAGTTGTAGCACCTCCCAGCAAGCCCTGGGCAGTTGAGATGCAATAGATACAATCAGGAGGGCCTCAGCTACTTTTTCAGCTGGACCCCCCACAAACCTACAGTTGTAGCACCTCCCAGCAAGCCCTGGGCAGTTCAAATGCAATAGATACAATCAGGAGGGCCTCAGCTACTTTTTCAGCTGCACCCCCCACAATCATACAATTGTAGCACCTCCCAGCAAGCAGGGGCAGTTCAAATGCAATAGTCCAATCAGGAGGGCCTCAGCTTACTTTTTCAGCTGCACCCACCACAAACCTTACAGGTTGTAGCACCTCCCAGCAAGCATGGGCAGTTCAAATTGCAATAGATACAATTAGGAGGGCCTCAGCTACTTTTTCAGCTGCACCCCCCACAATCGTACAATTGTAGCACCTCCCAGCAAGCAGGGGCAGTTCAAATGCAATAGATACAATTAGGAGGGCCTCAGCTACTTTTTAAGCTGCACCCCCCACAAACGTACAGTTGTAACACCTCCCAGCAAGTACTGGGCAGTTCAAATGCAATAGATCCAATCAGGAGGGCCTCAGCTACTTTTTCAGCTGCACCCCCACAAACCTACAGTTGTAGCACCTCCCAGCAAGCACTGGGCAGTTCAAATGCAATAGATACAATCAGGAGGGCCTCAGCTACTTTTTCAGCTGCACCCCCCACAAACGTACACTGTAGCACCTCCCAGCAAGCACTGGGCAGTTCAAATGCAATAGATACAATCAGGAGGGCCTCAGCTACTTTTTCAGCTGCACCCCCCACAAACCTACAGTTGTAGCACCTCCCAGCAAGCACTGGGCAGTTCAAATGCAATAGATCCAATCAGGAGGGCCTCAGCTACTTTTTCAGCTGCAGCCCCCACAATCGTACAATTGTAGCATCTCCCAGCAAGCACTGGGCAGTTCAAATGCGATAGATCCAATCAGGAGGGCCTCAGCTACATTTTCAGCTGCAACCCCCACAAACGTACAGCTGTAGCACCTCCCAGCAAGTACTGGGCAGTTCAAATGCAATAGATACAATTAGGAGGGCCTCAGCTACTTTTTCAGCTGCACCCACCACAAACCTACAGTTGTAGCACTTCCCAGCAAGCACTGGGCAGTTCAAATGCAATAGATACAATTAGGAGGGCCTCAGCTACTTTTTCAGCTGCACCCCCCACAATCGTACAATTGTAGCATCTCCCAGCAAGCACTGGGCAGTTCAAATGTGATAGATACAATCAGGAGGGCTTCAGCTACTTTTTCAGCTGCAACCCGCAAAAACGTACAGTTGTAGCACCTCCCAGCAAGCACTGGGCAGTTCAAATGTGATAGATACAATCAGGAGGGCTTCAGCTACTTTTTCAGCTGCACCCCCCACAAACGTACAGTTGTAACACCTCCCAGCAAGTACTGGGCAGTTCAAATGCAATAGATCCAATCAGGAGGGCCTCAGCTACATTTTCAGCTGCACCCCCCTCAAACGTACAGTTGTAGCACCTCCCAGCAAGCACTGGCTAGTTCAAATGCAATAGAGTCAATCAGGAGGGCCTCAGCTACCTTTTCACCTGCACCCCCCACCATCATACAATTGTAGCACCTCCCAGCAAGCAGGGGCATTTCAAATGCAATAGATACAATCAGGAGGGCCTCAGCTACTTTTTCAGCTGCAACCCGCAAAAACGTACAGTTGTAGCACCTCCCAGCAAGCACTGGGCAGTTCAAATGCAATAGATCCAATCAGGAGGGCCTCAGCTACTTTTTCAGCTGCACCCCCACAAACTACAGTTGTAGCACCTCCCAGCAAGCACTGGGCAGTTCAAATGCAATAGATACAATCAGGAGGGCCTCAGCTACTTTTTCAGCTGCACCACCCTCAAACGTACAGTTGTAGCACCTCCCAGCAAGCAATGGGCAGTTCAAATGCAATAGATACAATTAGGAGGGCCTCAGCTACTTTTTCAGCTGCACCCCCCTCAAACGTACAGTTGTAGCACCTCCCAGCAAGCACTGGGCAGTTCAAATGCAATAGATACAATTAGGAGGGCCTCAGCTACTTTTTCAGCTGCACCCCCCAGAAACGTACAGTTGTGGCACCTCCCAGCAAGCACTGGGCAGTTCAAATGTAATAGATCCAATCAGGAGGGCCTCAGCTACTTTTTCAGCTGCACCCACAACAAACCTACAGTTGTAGCACCTCCCAGCAAGCACTGGGCAGTTAAATGCAATAGATCCAATCAGGAGGGCGTCAGCTACTTTTTCAGCTGCACCCCCCACAATCGTACAATTGTAGCACCTCACAGCAAGCAGGGGCAGTTCAAACGCAATAGATCCAATCAGGAAGGCGTCAGCTACTTTTTCAGCTGCACCCCCCACAATCGTACAATTGTAGCACCTCACAGCAAGCAGGGGCAGTTCAAATGCAATAGATCCAATCAGGAGGGCCTCAGCTACTTTTTCAGCTGCACCCCTCACAAACCTACAGTTGTAGCACCTCCCAGCAAGCACTGGGCAGTTCAAATGCAATAGATACAATCAGGAGGGCCTCAGCTACCTTTTCAGCTGCACCCCCCACAAACCTACAGTTGCAGCACCTCCCAGCAAGCACTGGGCAGTTCAAATGCAATAGATCCAATCAGGAGGGCCTCAGCTACTTTTTCAGCTGCACCCCCCTCAAACGTACACTGTAGCACCTCCCAGCAAGCACTGGGCAGTTCAAATGCAATAGATACAATCAGGAGGGCCTCAGCTAATTTTTAAGCTGCACCCCCCACAAACCTACAGTTGTAGCACCTCCCAGCAAGCACTGGGCAGTTCAAATGCAATAGATGCAATCAGGAGGGCCTCAGCTACTTTTTCACCTGCACCCCCCACAAACCTACAGTTGTAGCACCTCCCAGAAAGCACTGGGCAGTTCAAATGCAATTGATCCAATCAGGAGGGCCTCAGCTACTTTTTCAGCTGCACCTCCCACAAACCTACAGTTGTAGCACCTCCCAGCAAGCACTGGGCAGTTCAAATGCAATAGATACAATCAGGAGGGCCTCAGCTACTTTTTCAGCTGCACCCCCCACAAACCTACAGTTGTAGCACCTCCCAGAAAGCACTGGGCAGTTCAAATGCAATAGATCCAATCAGGAGGGCCTCAGCTACTTTTTCAGCTGCACCCCCCTCAAACGTACACTGTAGCACCTCCCAGCAAGCACTGGGCAGTTCAAATGCGATAGATAAAATCAGGAGGGCCTCAGCTACATTTTCAGCTTCAACTCCCACAAACGTACAGTTGTAGCACCTCCCAGCAAGCAATGGGCAGTTCAAATGCAATAGATACAATTAGGAGGGCCTCAGCTACTTTTTCAGCTGCACCCCCCAGAAACGTACAGTTGTGGCACCTCCCAGCAAGCACCGGGCAGTTCAAATGTAATAGATCCAATCAGGAGGGCCTCAGCTACTTTTTCAGCTGCACCCACAAAAAAAATACAGTTGTAGCACCTCCCAGCAAGCACTGGGCAGTTCAAATGCAATAGATACAATCAGGAGGGCCTCAGCTACTTTTTCAACTGCACCCCCCTCAAACGTACAGTTGTAGCACCTCCCAGCAAGCACTGGGCAGTTCAAATGCAATAGATACAATCAGGAGGGCCTCAGCTACATTTTCAGCTGCCCCCCCCTCAAACGTACAGTTGTAGCACCTCCCAGCAAGCACTGGGCAGTTCAAATGCGATAGATACAATCAGGAGGGCCTCAGCTACATTTTCAACTGCAACCCCCACAAACGTACAGTTGTAGCACCTCCCAGCAAGTACTGGGCAGTTCAATTGCAATAGATACAATTAGGAGGGCCTCAGCTACTTTTTCAGCTGCACCCCCCACAAACGTACAGTTCTGGCACCTCCCAGCAAGCACTGGGCAGTTCAAATGCAATAGATCCAATCAGGAGGGCCTCAGCTACTTTTTCAGCTGCAGCCCCCACAATCGTACAATTGTAGCATCTCCCAGCAAGCACTGGGCAGTTCAAATGCAATAGATCCAATCAGGAGGGCCTCAGCTACATTTTCAGCTTCACCCCCCACAAACATACAGTTGTAGCACCTCCCAGCAAGCACTGGGCAGTTCAAATGCAATAGATACAATCAGGAGGGCCTCAGATACCTTTCGCTGCACCCCCACAAACCTACTAGTTGTGCACTCCAGCAAGCACTGGGCAGTTCAAATGCAATAGATCCAATCAGGAGGCCTCAACATACTTTTCAGCTGCACACCCACAAACATACAGTTGTAGAACCTCCCAGAAAGACCGGGCAGTTAAGATGCAATAGAACACTAGGAGGGCCTAGCTACTTTTTCAGCTGACACCCCCCACTAAAACTAAAGTTGTAGCACTCCCAGCAAGCCCTGGGCAGTTCAAATGCCATAGATACAATCAGGGAGGGCCTAACGCTACTTTTTCAGCTGAACACCCCACAAACTATCGGGGTAGCACCTCCCAGAAGCACTGGCAGTCAAATGCAAATAGATCCAACCAGGAGGGCCTCAGCTACTTTTTCAGCTGCACCCCCCTCAAACGTACACTATAGCACCTCCCAGCAAGCACTGGGCAGTTCAAATGCAATAGATACAATCAGGAGGGCCTCAGCTACTTTGTCAGCTGCATCCCCCACAAACATACAGTTGTAGCACCTCCCAGCAAGCACTGGCTAGTTCAAATGCAATAGATCCAATCAGGAGGGCCTCAGCTACTTTTTCAGCTGCACCCCCCACAATCATACAATTGTAGCACCTCCCAGCAAGCAGGGGCAGTTCAAATGCAATAGATACAATTAGGAGGGCCTCAACTACTTTTTCAGCTGCACCCCCCACAAACGTACAGTTGTAACACCTCCCAGCAAGTACTGGACAGTTCAAATGCAATAGATCCAATCAGGAGGGCCTCAGCTACTTTTTCAGCTGCACCCACCACAAACCTACAGTTGTAGCACCTCCCAGCAAGCACTGGGCAGTTCAAATGCAATAGATACAATTAGGAGGGCCTCAGCTACTTTTCCAGCTGCACCCCCCACAATCGTACAATTGTAGCACCTCCCAGCAAGCACTGGGCAGTTCAAATGCAATAGATACAATCAGGAGGGCCTCAGCTACTTTTTCAGCTGCAACCCGCAAAAACGTACAGTTGTAGCACCTCCCAGCAAGTACTGGGCAGTTCAAATGCAATAGATCCAATCAGGAGGGCCTCAGCTACTTTTTCAGCTGCACCCCCCACAAACCTACAGTTGTAGAACCTCCCAGCAAGCACTGGCTAGTTCAAATGCAATAGATCCAATTAGGAGGGCCTCAGCTACTTTTTCAGCTGCAACCCCCACAAACGTACAGTTGTGGCACCTCCCAGCAAGCACTGGGCAGTTCAAATGCAATAGATACAATCAGGAGGGCTTCAGCTACTTTTTCAGCTGCACCCCCCACAAACGTACAGTGTAGCAACTCCCAGCAAGCACTGGGCAGTTCAAAATGCAATAGATCCCATAGGAGGGCCTCAGCTACTTTTTCCAGCGCACCCCCCACAAACCCTCATTTGTAGAACCTCCCACAAGCACTGGCTAGTTCAAATGCAATAGATTCCACATCAGGAGTGCCTCAGCTACTTTTTCAGCTGCACCCACCCACAAAACCTACGTTGTAGCACCTCCCAGCAAGCACTGGCAGTTCAAAGCATATAGAACCAATCCGAGGGCCCTCAGCTACTTTTCAGCTGCACTCCTCCCGCAAACGGACCTGTAGCACCTCCGAAGTCCACAGCAACCACATGGCAGTTCAAATGCGATAGATACAATCAGGAGGGCCTCAGCTACTTTTTCAGCTGCACCCCCCACAAACCTACAGTTGTAGCACCCCCGAGCAAGCACTGGGCAGTTGAAATGCGATAGATACAATCAGGAGGGCCTCAGCTAGTTTTTCAGCTGCACCCCCCACAAACCTACAGTTGTAGCACCTCCCAGCAAGCACTGGGCAGTTCAAATGCAATAGATCCAATCAGGAGGGCCTCAACTACTTTTTCAGCTGCACCCTCCACAAACATACAATTGTAGCACCTCCCAGCAAGCAGGGGCAGTTCAAATGCAATATATACAATCAGGAGGTCCTCAGCTACTTTTTCAGCTGCAACCCGCAAAAACGTATAGTTGTAGCACCTCCCAGCAAGCACTGGGCACTTCAAATGCAATAGATACAATCAGGAGGACTTCAGCTACTTTTTCAGCTGCACCCCCCTCAAACGTACAGTTGTAGCACCTCCCAGCAAGCACTGGGCAGTTCAAATGCAATAGATCCAATCAGGAGGGCCTCAGCTACTTTTTCAGCTGCACCCCCCTCAACCGTACAGTGTAGCAACTCCCAGCAAGCACTGGGCAGTTCAAATGCAATAGATCCAATCAGGAGGGCCTCAGCTACTTTTTCAGCTGCACCCCCCACAAACCTACAGTTGTAGCACCTCCCAGCAAGCACTGGGCAGTTCAAATGCAATAGATCCAATCAGGAGGGCCTCAGCTACTTTTTCAGCTGCACCCCCCTCAAACCTACAGTTGTAGCACCTCCCAGCAAGCACTGGGCAGTCCAAATGCAATAGATCCAATCAGGAGGGCCTCAGCTACTTTTCGTGCACCCCACCACCTACAGTTGTGCAGCTCGCCAGCAGCACTGGGCATTTCAAATGCATAGATACATCAGAGGGCCCTAACTGACATTTTTCAGCTGCACCCACCCCTCAAACGTACATTGTAGCACCTCCCGCAAGCATCTGGGCGAGTTCAAATGCGATGGTACAATCAGTAGGGCATCAGCTACTTTTTCAGCTGCACCCCCCACAAACCTACAGTTGTAGCACCTCCCAGCAAGTACTGGGCAGTTCAAATGCAATAGATCCAATCAGGAGGGCCTCAACTACTTTTTCAGCTGCACCCCCTACAAACATACAGTTGTAGCACCTCCCAGCAAGCCCTGGGCAGTTCAGATGCAATAGATACAATCAGGAGGGCCTCAGCTACGTTTTCAGCTGCACCCCCCACAAACCTACAGTTGTAGCACCTCCCAGCAAGCCCTGGGCAGTTCAAATGCAATAGATACAATCAGGAGGGCCTCAGCTACTTTTTCAGCTGCACCCCCCTCAAACGTACACTGTAGCACCTCCCAGCAAGCACTGGGCAGTTCAAATGCAATAGATACAATCAGGAGGGCCTCAGCTACTTTGTCAGCTGCACCCCCCACAAACATACAGTTGTAGCACCTCCCAGCAAGCACTGGGCACTTCAAATGCAATAGATCCAATCAGGAGGGCCTCAGCTACTTTTTCAGCTGCACCCCCCACAATCATACAATTGTAGCACCTCCCAGCAAGCAGGGGCAGTTCAAATGCAATATATACAATCAGGAGGGCCTCAGCTACTTTTTCAGCTGCAACCCGCAAAATCGTACAGTTGTAGCACCTCCCAGCAAGCACTGGGCACTTCAAATGCAATAGATACAATCAGGAGGACTTCAGCTACTTTTTCAGCTGCACCCCCCTCAAACGTACAGTTGTAGCACCTCCCAGCAAGCACTGGGCAGTTCAAATGCAAAAGATCCAATCAGGAGGGCCTCAGCTACTTTTTCAGCTGCACCCCCCTCAAACGTACAGTGTAGCAACTCCCAGCAAGCACTGGGCAGCTCAAATGCAATAGATCCAATCAGGAGGGCCTCAGCTACTTTTTCAGCTGCACCCCCCACAAACCTACAGTTGTAGCACCTCCCAGCAAGCACTGGCTAGTTCAAATGCAATAGATCCAATCAGGAGGGCCTCAGCTACTTTTTCAGCTGCACCCCCCACAAACCTACAATTGTAGCACCTCCCAGCAAGCACTGGGCGATTCAAATGCAATAGATCCATCAGGAGCCTCACTACTTTTCAGCTGCACCCTCCAACAAACATGCAATTGTAAACACCTCCCAGCAAGTACTGGGCAGTTCAAATGCAATAGATACAATTAGGAGGGCCTCAGCTACTTTTTCAGCTGCACCCACCACAAACCTACAGTTGTAGCACCTCCCAGCAAGCAATGGGCAGTTCAAATGCAATAGATACAATTAGGAGGGCCTCAGCTACTTTTTCAGCTGCACCCCCCACAATCGTACAATTGTAGCATCTCCCAGCAAGCACTGGGCAGTACAAATGCAATAGATACAATCAGGAGGGCCTCAGCTACTTTTTCAGCTGCAACCCGCAAAAACGTACAGTTGTAGCACCTCCCAGCAAGCACTGGGCACTTCAAATGCAATAGATACAATCAGGAGGACCTCAGCTACTTTTTCAGCTGCACCCCCCACAAACGTACAGTTGTAGCACCTCCCAGCAAGCACTGGGCAGTTCAAATGCAATAGATCCAATCAGGAGGGCCTCAGCTACTTTTTCAGCTGCACCCCCCTCAAACGTACAGTGTAGCAACTCCCAGCAAGCACTGGGCAGTACAAATGCAATAGATCCAATCAGGAGGGCCTCAGCTACTTTTTCAGCTGCACCCCCCACAAACCTACAGTTGTAGCACCTCCCAGCAAGCACTGGCTAGTTCAAATGCAATAGATCCAATCAGGAGGGCCTCAGCTACTTTTTCAGCTGCACCCCCCACAAACCTACAGTTGTAGCACCTCCCAGCAGGCACTGGGCAGTTCAAATGCAATAGATACAATCAGGAGGGCCTCAGCTACTTTTTCAGCTGCACCCCCCACAAACCTACAGTTGTAGCACCTCCCAGCAAGCACTGGGCAGTTCAAATGCAATAGATCCAATCAGGAGGGCCTCAGCTACTTTTTCAGCTGCACCCCCCTCAAACGTATACTGAAGCACCTCCCAGCAAGCACTGGGCAGTTCAAATGCAATAGATACAATCAGGAGGGCCTCAGCTACTTTTTCAGCTGCACCCCCCACAAACCTACAGTTGTAGCACCTCCTAGCAAGCACTGGGCAGTTCAAATGCAATAGATACAATCAGGAGGGCCTCAGCTACATTTTCAGCTGCACCCCCCTCAAACGTACAGTTGTAGCACCTCCCAGCAAGCACTGGGCAGTTCAAATGCGATAGATACAATCAGAAGGGTATCAGCTACATTTTCAGCTGCAACCCCCACAAACGTACAGTTGTAGCACCTCCCAGCAAGTACTGGGCAGTTCAAATGCAATAGATACAATTAGGAGGGCCTCAGCTACTTTTTCAGCTGCACCCCCCACAAACGTACAGTTGTGGCACCTCCCAGCAAGTACTGGGCAGTTCAAATGCAATAGATACAATCAGGAGGGCCTCAGCTACTTTTTCAGCTGCACCCCCCACAAACCTACAGTTGTAGCACCTCCCAGCAAGCCCTGGGCAGTTCAAATGCAATAGATACAATCAGGAGGGCCTCAGCTACCTTTTCAGCTGCACCCCCCACAAACCTACAGTTGTAGCACCTCCCAGCAAGTACTGGGCAGTTCAAATGCAATAGATCCAATCAGGAGGGTCTCAACTACTTTTTCAGCTGCACCCCCCACAAACATACAGTTGTAGCACCTCCCAGCAAGCCCTGGGCAGTTCAGATGCAATAGATACAATCAGGAGGGCCTCAGCTACTTTTTCAGCTGCACCCCCCACAAATCTACAGTTGTAGCACCTCCCAGCAAGCCCTGGGCAGTTCAAATGCAATAGATCCAATCAGGAGGGCCTCAGCTACTTTTTCAGCTGCACCCCCCACAAACCTACAGTTGTAGCACCTCCCAGCAAGCACTGGGCAGTTCAAATGCAATAGATCCAATCAGGAGGGCCTCAGCTACATTTTCAGCTGCACCCACCACAAACCTACAGTTGTAGCACCTCCGAGCAAGCACTGGGCAGTTCAAATGCAATAGATACAATCAGGAGGGCCTCAGCTACTTTTTCAGCTGCACCTCCCACAAACGTACAGTTGTAGCACCTCCCAGCAAGCAGGGGCAGTTCAAATGCAATATATACAATCAGGAGGGCCTCAGCTACTTTTTCAGCTGCAACCCGCAAAAACGTACAGTTGTAGCACCTCCCAGCAAGCACTGGGCAGTTCAAATGCAATAGATACAATCAGGAGGGCCTCAGCTACCTTTTCAGCTGCACCCCCCAGAAACCTACAGTTGTAGCACCTCCCAGCAAGTACTGGGCAGTTCAAATGCAATAGATCCAATCAGGAGGGCCTCAACTACTTTTTCAGTTGCACCCCCCACAAACGTACAGTTGTAGCACCTCCCAGCAAGCCCTGGGCAGTTCAGATGCAATAGATACAATCAGGAGGGCCTCAGCTACTTTTTCAGCTGCACCCCCCACAAACCTACAGTTGTAGCACCTCCCAGCAAGCACTGGGCAGTTCAAATGCAATAGATCCAATCAGGAGGGCGTCAGCTACTTTTTCAGCTGCACCCCCCTCAAACGTACACTGTAGCACCTCCCAGCAAGCACTGGGCAGTTCAAATGCAATAGATCCAATCAGGAGGGCCTCAGCTATTTCTTCAGCTGCACCCCCCACAAGCTTACAGTTGTATCACCTCCCAGCAAGCACTGGGCAGTTCAAATGCAATAGATCCAATCAGTAGGGCCTCGGCTACTTATTCAGCTGCACCCCCCACAATCGTACAATTGTAGCACCTCACAGCAAGCAGGGGCAGTTCAAATGCAATATATACAATCAGGAGGGCCTCAGCTACTTTTTCAGCTGCAACCCGCAAAAAAGTACAGTTGTAGCACCTCCCAGCAACCACATGGCAGTTCAAATGCGATAGATCCAATCAGGAGGGCATCACCTACTTTTTCAGCTGCACCCCCCACAAACCTATAGTTGTAGCACCCCCGAGCAAGCACTGGGCAGTTGAAATGCGATAGATACAATCAGGAGGGCCTCCGCTACTTTTTCAGCTGCACCCCCCACAAACCTACAGTTGTAGCACCTCCCAGCAAGCACTGGGCAGTTCAAATGCAATAGATCCAATGAGGAGGGCCTCAGCTACTTTTTCAGCTGCACCGCACACAAACCTACAGTTGTAGCACCTCCCAGCAAGCTCTGGGCAGTTCAAATGCAATAGATACAATCACGAGGGGCTCAGCTACTTTTTCAGCTGCACCTCCCACAAACCTACAGTTGTAGCACCTCCCAGCAAGCACTGGGCAGTTCAAATGCAATAGATCCAATCAGGAGGGCCTCAGCTACTTTTTTAGCTGCGCCCCCCTCAAACGTACAGTTGTAGCACCTCCCAGCAAGCACTGGGTAGTTCAAATGCAATAGATCCAACCAGGAGGGCCTCAGCTATTTCTTCAGCTGCACCCCCCACAAGCTTACAGTTGTATCACCTCCCAGCAAGCACTGGGCAGTTCAAATGCAATACCCAATCCGGAAGGGCTCTCAGTACTCTTTAACTGCACACCCTCAAACGTACACTTCAGCACCTCCCAGAAGCACGGGCAGTTCAAATGCAATTAGATACAACTCAGGAGGGCCTCAGCTACTTTTTCAGCTGCACCCCCCACAAACCTACAGTTGTAGCACCTCCCAGCAAGCACTGGGCAGTTCAAATGCAATAGATCCAATCAGGAGGGCCTCAGCTACTTTTCAGCTGCACCCCCCACAAACCTACAGTTGTAGCACCTCCCAGCAAGTACTGGGCAGTTCAAATGCAATAGATCCAATCAGGAGGGCCTCAACTACTTTTTCAGCTGCAACCCCCACAAACATACAGTTGTAGCACCTCCCAGCAAGCCCTGGGCAGTTCAGATGCAATAGATACAATCAGGAGGGCCTCAGCTACGTTTTCAGCTGCACCCCCCAAAACCTACAGTTGTAGCACCTCCCAGCAAGCCCTGGGCAGTTCAAATGCAATAGATACAATCAGGAGGGCCTCAGCTACGTTTTCAGCTGCACCCCCCACAAACCTACAGTTGTAGCACCTCCCAGCAAGCCCTGGGCAGTTCAAATGCAATAGATACAATCAGGAGGGCCTCAGCTACTTTTTCAGCTGCACCTCCCACAAGCCTACAGTTGTAGCACCTCCCAGCAAGCACTGGGCTGTTCAAATTCAATAGATCCAATCAGGAGGGCCTCAGCTACTTTTTCAGCTGCACCCCCCACAAACCTACAGTTGTAGCACCTCCCAGCAAGCACTGGGCAGTTCAAATGCAATAGATCCAATCAGGAGGGCATCAGCTACTTTTTCAGCTGCACCCCCCTCAAACGTACACTGTAGCACCTCCCAGCAAGCCCTGGGCAGTTCAAATGCAATAGATACAATCAGGAGGGCCTCAGCTACTTTTTCAGCTGCAACCCGCAAAAACATACAGTTGTAGCACCTCCCAGCAAGCACTGGCTAGTTCAAATGCAATAGATCCAATCAGGAGGGCCTCAGCTACTTTTTCAGCTGCACCCCCCACAAACCTACAGTTGTAGCACCTCCCAGCAGGCACTGGCTAGTTCAAATGCAATAGATCCAATCAGGAGGGCCTCAGCTACTTTTTCAGCTGCACCCCCCTCAAACGTACAGTTGTAGCACCTCCCAGCAAGCACTGGGCAGTTCAAATACAATAGATACATCAGGAGGGCCTCAGCTACTTTTTCAGCTGCACCACCCTCAAACGTACAGTTGTAGCACCTCCCAGCAAGCACTGGCTAGTTCAAATGCAATAGATCCAATCAGGAGGGCGTCAGCTACTTTTTCAGCTGCACCCCCCACAATCGTACAATTGTAGCAACTCACAGCAAGCAGGGGCAGTTCAAATGCAATATATACAATCAGGAGGGCCTCAGCTACTTTTTCAGCTGCAACCCGCAAAAAAGTACAGTTGTAGCACCTCCCAGCAAGCACTGGGCAGTTCAA
>JALGBA010000143.1:0-81216 GCA_023970755.1 Azemiops feae | reverse complement strand
TTCTAAATTTTGCATTCTGTATGATGAAAATTCAAGTTTGAATGCATTTTTCTAATTATATTATGCAGCTAGTCAGCTGAGAGATGCTTTGCTGGATTGGAAGGAAGGAGCTAATATGCCTCATCACGTATTCTCTTTTGTAAAAGCTGGGAACTTTGTGATTAGGAGGTAGTAATGGGTCAGAAAAAAATAGGGTGCTTGCTAAGTGTTCAAATGGAGACCAAAGGCCCTAAGGCAGGGGTCTTCAGACTTGGCCTTTTTATGACTTATGGACTTCAACTCCCAGAATTCCTCAGCCAGGCACGCTGACTGAGGAATTCTGGGAGTTGAAGTCCACAAGTCATAAAAGGGCCAAGTTTGAAGACCCCTGCCCTAAGGCTAGAACAGACCAGAGGACTGGTGAGATGTTAGACATTTTCTTAGCCAGATTTGTCTTCCCTTCCCCTTGAGTCCAGCTGGAGAAAAATGGGACTAAGTATTATCTTCAGCCAGCTGACCTCATTATGTCAGATGAGGGAAAGAAATACCTCCAGTCAATAGCTTAGCAAAAACAAGAAGACCCCTGCTCTTTGCATATGGTCCACCTTCTCTCACATAATTCCCTCTGGCGGTTACTCTTCAAATCTGTTTAAAATCAAGGGCTGGCTTCTTGTTAGCGTTGTGAGATAGTCCAGACAAGAGGAACAACAATCATTTAATCTGATATTCAATGTGGAGAAAAGCAAGGTTGTACACTTCTACATCAAATGTACAAGGACAGATTAGGTGAAACCTAGCTCAATAGCAGTAACTAAGGGAGTCCTAATGGACAATCACTTAAATATGAGCCAGCAGTGTATGGTAAAACCCCAAAAAGCTAACATAATCCCAGGTCGCATTAAAAGAGGGACATAATCAAGATCACATGAAGCCTTGCTAAGCCTTAGTATAAAGCCTTAGTAAGACCACACTTGGAATACTATATCCAGTTTTGGTCACCATATTATAAAAAAGATGTAGAGACTCTGGAAAGAATGCAGATAAGAGCAACAAAGATGGTTAGAGGGCTGGAGGCTAAAACATATGAAGAACAGTTGCAGGAACTGGGTTTATTTAATCTAGTGAAAAGAAGGACCAAGGGAAGACATGATAGCAGTGTTCCAATATTTGAAGGGCTGCCACAAAGATGAAGGGGTCAACCTATTTTCAAAAGCACCAGAAGACAAGACAACGAACAATGGATAGAAACTAATCAAGGAGAGAAGCAACCTAGAACTAAAGAGAAATTTCCTGACAGTGAGAACAATTAATCAGTGGAATGGCTTGCCTTCAGAAGTTGTGGGTGCTCCATCACTGGATGCTCTTAAGAAGACAGCCACTTGTCTGGAATTGTATAGGGTCTTCTGCTTGAGGAGGAGGTTGGACTAGAAGACCTCCAAGGTCCCTTTCAACTCTGTTATTCTGTTAGTCAGACCATTGTCCAGGCTGGGGTTCTTCATCCTATCTCCCACAGACATTGACACTTCTGCATCTGACTCTCCTCTAATAAATCCGTACTGGCTGCCAGCCATGTGATGCTAAGCCAGAGAGGGCAGTAGAATGTAGCCACAGATGTCCCCCACTTCTGTTTCTCTAAGACAGGGGTCTTCAAACTTGGCCCTTTTATGACTTGTGGACTTCAACTCCCAGAATTCCTCAGCCAGGCACGCTGGCTGAGGAATTCTGGGAGTTGAAGTCCACAAGTCATAAAAGGACCAAGTTTGAAGACACCTGCTCTAAGACTTCTCTCTGACTAGACAACCAGTGAAAACTGCTGGTGCAATTTTCTACACTTTTAAGGCAGAAGATACACACAATGTAAAGTTATATAAATGAATGTTGTCATAGTTTTAAAAGACTATTAAATGTCTCCCCCAGATCTGAAAATCTTTAGTCCTTCATACATAAAGTCCCTGGCCTTGGCATCATATCCTCCTCCAAACACTAAGCATGGCCCTTGATCACCACCCCTCCTCTGAGCCTTAACCACACCATCATCATGCCTTAGTGTAGCATATGAAACCAGCACCTGTTACCGATACACTCATCCTTTCTAGTGTGTAGCGCTTTCTCACAGAGATTTTCCAGGGTCTTTAGCTTCTCCACCATGGTCTTCCACCAGAGATGTCTCAACTAAGCCCTCCCAGAGATAGAAGCCAGCTGATACCATTTGCAAATAACTGTCTTTCCACCAAGGATACTATTCTCACATCAAGGATGTGTGTTACAGATGTCTGTCTCTGCTTGGCGACTTTAGTTCTGTACGCTATATTTTGCAATATTTTTCAGATGAAGCTCAAAGCAATTGTTATTGTTGTCATGATTACTATTACTACTATTGGAGAGGGTTAGTGGTTCCCTAATGTTAAGAGAGTTAGGCCTGCCAGTTGTTTACTTCCCTCCCCAGACTCAAGAGGAGCAGCTTCTACTACCAGTAATCTTTGAAGGAGGAAAAAAAAATTCCTTTGCTTTTATTATGGCTGTAAGGATAATCGTTACACTGGAATAATTGCAGCTGTTTTCTTCTTTCATCTAGTTCAGTGCCAATTATTAAAGGATCAGATTTACACAGAGGAGAACCTTTTATTGTTACAGTATTTTAAATATCTATCTATCTATATTATCTATCTATCTATCTATATTATCTATCTATCTATCTATCTATCTATCTATCTATCTATCTATCTATCTATCTATCTATCTATCTATCTATCTATCTATCTATCTATCTATCTATCTATCTATCAATCTATCTATCTATCTATCAATCTATCTATCTATCTATCTATTTATCTATTTATCTATCATCTATCTATCTATCTATCTATCTATCTATCTATCTATCTATCTATCTATCTATCTATCTATCTATCTATCTATCTATCTATCTATCTATCTATCTATCTATCTATCTATCTATCTATCTATCTATCTATCTATCTATCTATCTATCTATCTATCTATCGATACTTGCCCAAGTAATCAGGAACATTATGCAGTAAGCGATTAATTGAATACTCTTATTTTTTTTAATTTGCATTTTTGAAGTTGTTTTCCTTCGCGCAATGCCTGGGGCTGGATGCCCAGTCACCCATAGAAACAATTTCTTCTTAAGAACAGCTTACTGAGCCGTTCACATCACGATCAAAGAGCCAGCAGATCCCAGTCAAGCTCCATCAGCATCTTTTAGAAGCCTCTGCTCCAAATGGAGATGAGCTAGCAAGAATGGGGGTGGCTCTCGGAAAGCTGCTTTCAATATGTGCCCAATCTTAAAAGACAGAGCACTTCGCCCATTTTTAAAAATAGTAATTAAGCAAAAAGAAGCCTCTGCTACAGGATGTTTCTGATATTTTGTCCATTATATGGGGCTATCAATTTCTCCCCTCTGCCTACTTTTTGATTCATACATGTAGCCCTTGTTGAACAGTAGTAGTTTTTTTTAAGATAAGATAAGATAACCTTTATTGTCATTTTTTTACTGTGGGCACAACGGCACACATCAAAAATGAAATTTAGTTGCCCGGTCTCAAAGTGAAACACATACATGACACACACCTAAAACATACTATGTACAACATATGTATAGACCCACACCCTTACATATACATAGCAAATAAATATTAAATACTGTCCATCTTGAATATATAACGGAAGGAGGAAGCTTGAGAGTTCACAAGGTTAATGCTGTATGGAATGAAACTATGGCTGAATCTGGATGTTCTGCTACGGATACCACGAAGCCTCCTCCTCCCAGAAGGTAACAAGGAAAACAGGTCGTGAAGAGGATGTGTAGTGTCCCAGATAATCTTACGGACCCTGCTCAAGCAACGCTTCTGTGCTATGTCCTCGATGGGAGGGAGGGAACAGCCAATTATCTTTTCGGCCATTCTCACCACTCTCTGCACCACCTTCCTGTCTGAAGCAGTGATGCTTCCAAACCAGACTGATGCTGTATGACAGGATGCTCTCGGTCGTCCCTCTGTAGAAAATGGTCAGGACAGGGGAAGGAAGATATGCTTTTCTCATGCGACGCAGAAAATGCAGGCACTGCTGTGCCCGCTTCACCAGTTTCTCACTGTTGAGCGACCAAGCCAGCCTACCCGTTAGCTGCACACCCAGGAATTTGATGCTGGTAACCATCTCCACAGGTGAATCATTTATGCACAGAGAAGTGTGGCCGTGCCTGCCTTTTCTGAGATCGATAACTCCATCGCTAGGTGATGTTGTCGTAAAGCATAATGTCACATGACTGTGCTGACTTCCAACAGCAGTTCTGGCTGCTGTCATTAAGTGAATCCCACATGGTCCTTAAGCATAATGCCATGAGGTCACCATTTGTGACTCCCTGCTGGCTTCCCCCACTGACTTTGCCTGTTGGAAGTCAGCAACGAAAGTCACAAACGGTGATCAGTTGCCAAGCATTCAAATTGCAATCACATGACTATGGAGACATTGCAACAACTGTAACTATGAGATTCGGCTATAAGTCTCCTTGTTCAGTACTGTTGCAATTTTGAATGGATGTTGAATGAGTGGTTGTTAAGTGAGGACTATTTGTATCTTTAAAAATACCTGCCCAGAAGCAGCCATTCCTTAGGTAGCTTAACAGTATAAACTCAGATGCAAGAAAGAAATAACAGGGTAACCCCTTCATCTCAAGCTGGTTATTTTATATATAAAAACTAGAGAGTCAACAAAGAGGTGTTTTCAGTCATTTTCCAGTTGCTATTCCTTTGTTCGAAGCTATGATTTTGAAGACTTTGCTGCTTTTTCAAATACTCTTTATTGTACTTAAGAACTTATGGATCCTAAAAGCTGCTTACCCAGTTATCTGATTTTGGTTGGTTAATATTATAAAGAAATTGCATCTGTAGCAGCTTTCATTACCGGCCACCCTTGTTCATCTCTTTGTGTAATCCAAATAGATCTGGACTTGTATTTGTGTAGATGGCACATGAAATTATAAGTTCAAAGTACATTTGAGAGAGGAAACCTTAAATCACATGTCTGTGGATACCATCTTGCCTCTCTCCAGCCCCCTCCCCCACAGTATCCATGCTGTTTTTCACTTTGGGGGGGGGAAGGGCACCTGATATGGTCTGCTGTTGAGGTAGTTCACGGAGCATTCTCTTTCTCCCAACAGCTTTTGAAGGAGGGGAAAAATATATTTTCAAGGAGTTTTCATCAGAAAATGTAATTAAATCTAAATAGCCAGAAGCTCTCAGGATATCTTGGAACACAATCTTTGCCACAATTTAGAAAAACACTGGTTACGCAATCTCAAGATGGTAAGCTGTTTTCTCCAACTTCCCAACCCCAGTCTTCATGGCACTTAATCTGAAGCTGGAATAAAATTAATCCTTTCTTTGGTAATGTTGCACCCCTTTAAAACCTCTGTATGATTTGTCTTCTTGTTAAGTGAGAGGTCTTACTCATCTCATCTTTTGACATCTCACCTTCAGCTATATGCTACTATTTCATAGGCCTTTCAAGGAGAAAAGTGGCTTAACACAGTGACCCCCAACCTTTTGGGCATCTGGGATTAGTTCCGTGGAGAGAGGAAGGGGCGTGGCTTCATATGCTGCTTGTATCCCATGAATGGCGCTTTGCTTGTTTGCGCAGTCTGGTTTCTGACAAGCCGTGGCCCAGTGCCAGTCCACAGACAGAGGGTTCGGGACCTCTGGCTTAACAGTTTTGTAGTTCTTCACATAACCATTCCATTTGTTAGCTTGTGTACAATCAGACACATACATACAACCTAAACTAAGAACTCTGTTTTTATGTGTGTGTTGTGTGTGTGTGTGTTCTAAATTCTAATTTTCTTTATTTTTTAATGGAGGGACGAGCCTTGAAGCGCACGTGCACACACACACGCACGCACGCACGCACAGGCACAAAGTGCTCAAACTGATGCCTTCACTCCCGTAATTCACAACAAGCTCAACCGGTCAGGAAATGGAGGGCACCAGGCCGGAAGAGGAGTCTGGAGAAGGGGCAGCAGTTTTTTAAAAGTAACACTAGTTGCAATATTGTTTTTAATCATGCAAGGCGACTGCATTTTAGTTGTATCATGTCTGTGGGTGGCATTTTCGTGTAAATCTCAAGCAACAGACATACAATTAACTTCTGTGTGATTCCACTGGTGTAAGAGAGAGGTTAATAGCTGCGTTCTTATCTTCTTGAAGAGCTGTTGGGGGAGGGGAAAAAACCCTAAAGCTGCATTGAAAGTGAACACATAGAGAAGAAAATGTCCTTTGCTACAGAATTGTAACCATTTCCCTTTTCACAGGCATTTGTCTGTGTTTCTGTTCCTCCATGGTGTTCATCCAAATATCTAATCCAAATGGAGCCTTGTTTTAATGTTCCACTGAGTTCTGTTCCTGAAAGAAACACCTTTATTTTATGCAGCAGCCATAGCTGTCAAGCGAATTGGAAAGGAAATCAGTATCAGTAGCCTTCTCAAACAAGTCTGCCCAAATTTCTACATGATAGTCTTTCAGGTACATGATGACAGCTATCATGTTTCTGTGTAGTTTTCTCCAGATGAAACATACCCAATTCCTTCAAATGTTCCTCATACATTTTTTAATTTCCTGGCCCCTTATCATCTGTAATTGCTTTTCTGTGACTCTGCCTCAGTTTATCAACATCCTTTCTGTCATGCGGTAGTCAGAACTGGGAGTCATGTTCTAGGTGTGGTCTGACCAATGCAGAACAGAGATATATTATGAAGTTTCTTAATCTTAATACCTATACTTCTATTCATGTAGTCTATTCATGCAAAAGCAAATGCAGATTGTGTTTGCTTTTTTTTGCCGCTGCATCACACTATTGGCTCATATTCAGCTTGTGATTTGCGAAGACATCCAAATCCATTTTGCATGTATCATTTCCTATTATAGCCTTCTTGTTTCTATAGTCGTGTCTTATTTTTCCTACATGTAGGACTTAGTATTTGTTCTTGCTGAAATTAACAAGGTGAAGTTTGCAAATAATTTCTTCTCTCTCTCTCTCTCTCTCTCTCTCTCTCTCTCTCTCTCACACACACACACACACACACACACACACACACACACACACAAAATGCATGCCTCCCTTTAAACCAGGTTGTCTGTTGTTCTTTGAATCAGTTCACACATTAGTCCAGCATCATTGGCTGTGACTGCATGTTTGGTCATGTGACTAGAAGTCAAAGAAGTAAATTATGATTCATAAACCTTACAGATTCCGTCCCAATGTTTTGATCTCTAAAAGTAGCAGAAACAGCCTGTTTTGCAAAAGCTTGCCTGAGAGCTCTCTGACATATATGTTGTGTCCTTTCAGTTAGAATAGATTCCTGCAGAAGGTGATGGCTGTTTAAGAATACCTTCTGTTTGCACAACATACAGAGCTGAGTCCATGGGAGGTTAGGATGCCAGGTAAACAGCATAGCCAAATCATATTTTTCTGAAATCTGACCTAGTAGAGGCTAACTTTAACCCCCAAACTCTCCCTGGTCAAATGTTAAGTTTTAGAATGCCTGCTCTCATTGCAGGAGTGTCTGCAGGATGGAATAAAAACAATCAAGACAGCAGACACAACTACGCAATCAAATCTCTGTCTTTTCTTGTGTGTTGCATGAAAAAAAGCAGCCATGCTTCAATCAAATGGCCGTGTCTGCATCTTGACACTTGTGACACACACACACACACACACACACACACACACACACACACACAAATTCCAGACATCCCATCTGTTTTTATGGTTGATGGGCTTAGCAGATCCTTTCTTCCAGTAAATGTACATGTTGTTACACTTGGCTCTTTGGAGGGGGATGTGTGAGGAGTTCTAGTGGTTCACACAAACCACTTATATCTGGAGATATAAGCAAGGATCTTCCATAGGACATTTGACTCTTATTAAAGGAAACCAAAGAAGGACAAAAGAGGAGGCATCAGGGAATGAGCTGGCACTTTCTACCTAGAAAGCATATCAACTACTAAACTGTCACCTTCCCTTTCTGTTGGAAATCCTTGCTTCTTGAGCTCAATGCCATTTCTTCCCCATGAGAATGATGAGTAGGAAACAAATTATGTTACTTAAGATGCAAATATTGGGAGGGAGAGAGGGAGGGGGACCCAGGTTGACATCCATAGACCTTCATTAGCCAAAATTAAGGTGTAGGCAGGACCAGATTCTTGCTTTCATTTTTCCTTCTCCTTTTCCCATTCTACATTACAAGTTGCCTGTACAGAAGCATGTGGATGCCTTGTGGGAAATATTCAGAAGCCGTTATAGAAACAAAAAACGCAGAAACATTCTTTGAGCCCTGGGAAAGGAGATAGTATTAGGGTCCTTCCTGGTTCCCTGGGGTATGGGAAGGAGGGAAGGAAAAATACGTCAGACATGCAAGATTCTGTCAGTATAGCCTTGTGTCAATAGAGCTAATCTTCTTTTGGAGTCAGTTTCCTGGTCTGAATACCCTCAAAAAAGTGAAATCGTCTTTGCAAGTAAGAAAAGGTAAAGATGTCCTCTAGTTCAGTTCAACTGGTAATTTATCCAAGTAGCAGATGTCATTTCCTATCTGGACTACAGAAGTAGTTTGCAGGGTGTGGCTGCGATTTCCTAGTCTAGCCAATTTTGCTCCAATGCCTAGATGCCTCCCATCCAATTAATAACAAGACCAAGCATTTTTAATTTTAAGATTGGCAAAAAATTGGGTAGTTACTGATGCCTGTTGACCCTTGAAATCCATTTTGGTTCACATTGTAGTGAATGATTAGAGGATGGAAACAGTTCCAAGTTCAAATCCCCATTCTGACATAAAGTTAGTGATTTTGGGTCAAGTGCTGTAATGCTTAGCCTAATGTTGCCCCATGGGTGTCTGCAGAGAGATTAAAAAAAAAAGTCAAGATGGCAACCCCAACTATGTTATGAAAGCCCTGTCTTTTTCTTTACATAAGAAGCTCCTGTCACATAGTTGTGGCTGCCATCTTGGCTTATTTAAGCCCCTCCTTGCAGACATACCTGCCTTGCTTACAGGGCTGTTGTGAGGATAAAATGGGGGAGCCTCTGCCAAATCCAGGTTTCCCATTCTGTCCTCGCCAATAAATACACCGATTTATGGATTAGGTGAGCTGACATCTGTGGAGGAACACCAGCAGGCTTTTTAATTTGAGTGAGTTTCAAGTTGCCAAAATGACATTTAGATGGAAGCGTGAATACAGGGAGTCCTCAACTTATGACCACAATTGAGCCCAACATTTCTGTTGCTAAGCAAGACAGTTAAGTGAGTTTTGCCCCATTTTATGACCTTTCTTGCCACAGTTGTTAAGTGAATCATTAGAGTTGTTAAATTAGTAATGCAGTTGTTAAGTGAATCCCCGTTGGCTTTGCTTGTCCAAGGTTGCAAAAGATGATCACGTGGCTCTGGGACGCTGCAACCGTCATAAATACATGCCTGTTGTCAACTTTGATCATGTGATCACGGAGATGCTAAAATGGTTGTAAAGTGTGAAAAATGTCATAAGTCACTTTTTTCAGTGCCATTGTAACTTCAAATGATCACTAAATGAATGATTGTAAGTTGAAGACAACCTGGTAGAAAAAAAACTTAATGGCATAAAATATACCTTCTGGGGTCCTGCACCACACTCTGAGATCCTGGCCACTATAGCAATGAAAAGAACCACCAATTCAGGTTGTGTCATTTTCTTTGGCAAAAGCATAATGATGGGATACATCTTTGCTCAACTTCCAGACTGTCTCTTTCATCCAGAAGAGAGGGACTGAGATACCATTTTGTAAATTTAGAACATAGAATAGGGCTGGAAGACACCTTGGAGATCTTGTAGTCAAACTCCCTACCCCATACCATTCTAGACAAATGGATGTCCTGTCTCTTCTTGAAAATCTCCAGTGATGGAGCACCTACAACTTTCAGAGGTTAGCCGTTCCACTGATTGTTCTCACATTTGTCCTTAGTTCTAGGTTGAATCTCTCTTTAATAATCTTCCACCTGTTACTTCTTGTCCTGCCCTCAGGTGCTTTGGAAAATAGGTCAACCCCCCTCCTCTCTGTAACAGTCCCTCAAAATACTGGAAGACAGTTATGTCAACCGTAGCCCTTCTCTTCGTTAGACTAGACATACCTAGTTCCTGCAACCATTCATTGTATGGTTTAGCTTCCAGACTCTTCATCATCATCTTTGCTGCTGTTCTCTGCATTCTTTCTAGGGTCTTAAAATTATTTTTGTGCCATAGTGACCAGAACTGGATGCAGTATTCCATCTCACCAGTGGTAAAGTGATACTATCACTTCACATAATCCCTCTGTTGATGCAGCCCAGGACTGCATTGGCTTTTCTGCCAGTTGCAGCATACTGCTGGCTCATACTTAAGTGGTAGTTTACAAGGACACGTAGATCCCTCTCACACTTACTACCATTGAGCCAGATACCACTTTTTCTATACTTGTGCATTTGGTTAATCTTGTAGGACTTTACTTTTCTCACCACTGAACTGCATTTGTTGGATAGGGCATAGTGTTCAAGTTTGTCAAGATCAGGGGTCTTCAGACTTGGCCCTTTTATGACTTGTAGACTTTAACTCCCAGAATTCCTCAGCCAGCGTGCCTGGCTGAGGAATTCTGGGAGTTGAAGTCCACAAGTCATAAAAGGGCCAAATTTGAAGACCCCTGGTCAAGATCATTCTGAATCTTGAGTCTATCTTCTACAGTTTTGCAACCTCTGTGAAGGAGTCCCAGAGTTACTGCCTTTGAAGATCAGTCAGGACAAAATGCTGATTTTCTCTGCCTTCTCCTAGGCCTAATTAACTTCTAGATCCAATTAAAAGCATCAACTCTGATGGTTAAGGCCCTTCATGCATAGGTTCCATAGCACCAAGATTATGGATCATTCTCTGAAATTTCAAACAGCTTTATTTTTTTTACTTTCTTTAGATAATCGTACCAGCTTTTGAGGAAATTTTCTGTTCCAGTAAAAAAAAAAAAAATGTTACTATGTAGGTACTTTTCCAAAATAATATTCCATTGCTACTACCACCACAAACAAACATACACAAAAGACAAAGGAATGACAAAAGGGATAGTATTTTCATATACTGATTTCTATTCACCCAGGCAATTTTAATTATAATTTCGCTGAAGTACATAATACTAGTCGCAATATTGAAAAAGGTGAAACTTCAATTGCATTTTAATGATCCACCTTGGAGGTGTATAAATAAAAATATTTTTAGAGTCAAAGAAATAACATCTTAATCTGATTATTAAAAGTGACCAAGCAATTTAGCATTGGGTTGGTTTTTATTTATGTTAGAAAAGCCTTGATTGAATTCCTTTTATTAAAAGAAATTGGTATCTTGTGGTAGTTGGATGTTTAAAATTCATGCAGATCCCCATAATATCTTATCTTTATGGCAATCATGTTTAATATGATTATGCAAAGAAAGAAAAAAGAAAAGTACATACCCCCTAACCATCACATTCAAAATATTTAATTCTGCCTTATTTTTAATAAATAATTACCCTTTGGCCATAGAAAATAATATTCATCAGCCTTTTTATTATTTGGTAGTGTACCAGATCATAAATGAAAAGTGAGCACATTTTTTTAAAGCACAATTATAAATCCAGAATAAATTATTTCTAACACTGCTAGTTCCCATCCAACCCATCCAACCCACAGTAATTAAGCATTTTAGTCATTGGTTCTATATATAAGATTATACATCCTAGTTGTAATTATGAGAGTTGTTCTTAAATGGTCATGTTATGCATCTCTAGTATAGATATATATTTTATTAATATAGATTAGTCATATGTATGTGCACATTGTTTAGAGATAATTCCATGGAGTTTATCCATTTTATCAAGTTGCCAATGTTGTAAAACAGTTGCATACTTAAATCCAT
Organism: Azemiops feae; assembly: GCA_023970755.1. Classification (NCBI taxonomy): domain Eukaryota; kingdom Metazoa; phylum Chordata; class Lepidosauria; order Squamata; family Viperidae; genus Azemiops; species Azemiops feae. The sequence continues at coordinate 69,283 of JALGBA010000143.1, read as the reverse complement.
TTCAGTCTACTCAGCCATTAATTTTATTTGATCAGTTTACATAACTGCTCTTTCAAAAATGTCTCAGGGTGACATATAGTTTAAAGAACTAAAACACACTGAAAGTATGTCCACTGAAGGAAAACCAAAAATAAGACCATCGTATAGGATGGGATCATACAGTAAATGTTTCTGATTCAATGGTCAGGGGAAAATGAGGTCTTTAAGGCCTTATAAACTACAAACAACTCTATATTTTGCTTTAAGAAAGACATAAAGGAACTAGACAACCCATGAGCCATTAAGTCATCATTTCAGAGATATTTCCTGACCAGATTCCTCAATAACAATAGCAATAGCACTTATAATTATACACAGCTCCACAGTGCTTTACAGCACTCTCTGAGCAGTTTACAGTGTCAGCATATTTCTCCCAACAATCTGGGTCCTCATTGTACCAACTTCGGAAGGATGGGAAGGCTGAGTCAACCTTGAGCAGGTCAGAATCAAACTCCAGGCAGTGGGCAGAGTTAGCCTGCAATACTGCATTCTAACCACTGCGCCACCATGCAGCAATGACAAAACTTCTAATGTGTTGCCTTCATTGAAAAAACTGAGATACATTCAGAAATGTACAGTATCTGCCTTGAAAATAGTGCATGTTGAACTGGTTAGCATAAACATCAGCATAGGAAATATTTTATGACATTTTATGTTATGTCACAAACTGTTTAGTCTATATTGAATTGTACAACACAAATATCAGCACAGAAAATGTTTTATGACATATGTCATAAACTGTTTTATGTTTATGTCATAAAGTGTTTTATAAAATTTCCTAAATTTCAATTCCACATGAGTCATGGATTTTGGACACTTTCTGTAAGTTAGACCATTTGAGGTACTTTTGTTCAAAATGTTTCACCCTACGGTGCACTGTTTCACCCAGGAATCAGAGATTTAATATCTGTATACTGTAATAGTAACCATCTCTATGTCTTTCTGGTTGTCTTAACTTTCTAAACATCATAAGAAAACTGATGATAGGGTACTTAAAGGACTTGATGTTGATGTTATTAAAGAAATGCTTAACTACCAACATTTCACTATTTGACAAACATAAAGACCATTTGTCTTGAAAATTTTCCTACTCTCTGTGAAAGGACATAATCTATTGCTTGCAAGGATTGATGCATTTCAGAAGCAACCTTGGTATTTGATCAAACTGGATCACTTAGAATGCAGGAAGAAATATATATTTTTTCTTAAATTGTACTAAATGGCAACAAGAAACTTCTTTCTACCACAGAATTTTCTTCTTTCTTGGTTTTTAGGTTGATTAGTTGGGGGAATCTGTCTTCTCCCTTCTTAGAGGCTCTACAACCACAGCTGCCAACATCAATATCAATATCATGAGAAGGTAGTAGAGGTGAGCCTCAAGTTAGTCAACTCAGTGATTACCTGAGACTCTCTTCCATTAGGGTATGTGATTCTGAACTCATCTATGGTCAAGGCATCATATTTTGTATGGCGGCAAACCCCAAACTTTCTAAAGGAATTGAAAAGTCTTGAAAAGTCCCGTCTTTTTTTGCAGTCTTTCTGTTAAGCTGTATAGATAGAGATCTCAGAGTTCATCCGTGGATGATCCTGGAGAAGATTCTGAATAGTGATTTGTGCTCTCAGACCAATCTAATCAGAGTCTTTTGTGGGGTGCAGAACATTTCAAGTGCTAGGCATTGTGCCACCTAGAAGGTGGAGACCATTGAATCATCTGAACTCTCTCGCTCAAACTTTAGAGGTATTTGAATGGGGGGGGGGGGCTGAGATGGAACCAGAGATGAAGTGTGGCTCGAAATCAAGAAAGGAAGTAAGGGGGCAGTTGAGTGACAGTGTCCCAGGCCCATGATGAGACATGGAGATATATGCAGTGTAGCTTCAGCGTCATCCTTCTCACTGCTTTACACAACGTAACATAACACAAAACAACATGCCATCTTATAATGCTGAAAAGATACGTGTTTTTAGGCCTCAATCAATTCAGTCTTTGCGAAAAATAAAATATTTTTTCAGCCATTTCTAATCCTGTAGTACAGAGGCCAATCTTATAAAGAAAATTATATTTTTATGTTCACTGATAGCAATTTCCTTCTGAGCTCTTTGAAACAGTTAGGATGATAATCCCCAGTCCCAATTATATGTAGTTTCAAAGAGGTTTAGAAAAGAAAAAGCTGGATGACATCTGTGGGCCCCACGTTTAATAATTTAGAAGCATTCCTTCATGAAGATCATGAATTTTAGATTTGCTGGTTGAGATCCTGTGAGACAGATTGAAAGCTTCCAAGCATGACCATCCTCACATTTTTATCACCACCTGGAAATTTTTAAAGATGGGGGTGGGAGCCAGCATTTGAAAAGTTCTCCATTGTTCTTCTCTCTTTGCACATCAAATCTTTTGACCCTGACTCCATTTTGCTATAGTACTGCTAATAAACCCTACACTAGCTAATAAACAAAAGATATGACAACATTGTCATTTGTGGTTTACAAATCACAAGGAAATGATGTTAAAAAACAATAATGTTAAAAACATTTATTATAATGAAAGTATAATAAAAAAAGTAGAAAAATATGAATGAAAAGAACACTAGACCAGATCCAGCTGCCCGAGCCACTAGTCTATAGCTTTTTATCTGCAAAAGCTTTGAAAAAGTTAAATCTGCAAAATCAAGCAGAAGAGGAACCCTTTGCTCCCTTCTGTCTCTCAGTGGCCTGAACTTTGGCCTTCCATTTGAATTAGCCACTCTTTATCCATTATCATGAGCTATTCTTTGAACCTGATTGCAAATATAATTGAGCCATGATATTTATATGTCTGGAGTACATTAGATTTTCTCCCTCTTGTCTAGGCAACTGACCTTTTCTTCATGGAAACAGCTTCATTTTCATCATGTTAACTTCTATGTCACTATGATGGTTTACAATAGGAAACAAGGTAGAAGAAGTAAATAAATACAAGGGAAAGGTAGCCAAAAAAAAAAATCAAAGGAGCAATTTTCAAAAATTAACATCTTCTCTGAGTTGAGCTCAATTTCTGGTAATTTGATAGGAAGGCCTGTGTTTTTTTTTCCCTGGAAAGAATATAGAGGTGGCTTGCCACTATAACCTGGGATTCCCTGGAGAATTCTGGAGAAATTAACACCTCCTTCAATTTTCATTAGAGGATAATAGTTAATTATTGCTTAATTGTTAACCATGATTATTTGGCCAATCTATTTTAAATTGGTGTTTCAACCAGAAAGCAGTTGTATTTGATTTGTGTTATTCTGAAATTGCATTTAATTAAGGGAGTGGTGAGTGGGGTTTTTTGTTCATCACTTTTGTTCATCACATCATTTTGTTCATTAATTTAGGTTACTTTAAGATACGAGTGTCAAACTCACCGCGTCACGTGACGTGTCGCGACGTATCGTGACTTTTTTTGCATTGCTGGAGCTGGGGTGGCCGTGGCCTCCGCATGATGCAACTGGCCTGCAGGCCGGCAGTTTGACACCCCCGATTTAAGACAACAGAATCAAATCCTTACTGTTTTCCTCTTTTGCCAAAAAGAGGGAAACAGTAAGTATCTGATTCTATTGTCTTAAATTAACCTAAATTAGATTAATGTGCCTATTCCAATGAAGAGAGAGCTAATTTAGTCAACGGTTAAGGCATTGGACTAGAAATTAAGAAACTGTGAATTGTAGTCCTACCTAGACTACAAAGCCAGCTAGGTGACATTGGATCAGTTGTGCTCTCTCAGTCCTAAGAAGAAGGCAATGGCAAACCATTTCCGAAATTTTACCAAGAAAGCTGCAGGGGCTTGTTTAGGAAATCGACAGGAGTTAACATTGAGTTGAAGGCTCACACACGATCCAAGAACAGAAGAGAATTTCGTATTGATATGTGTGCTGTGGAGTGTGGAAGATCTATGGCCCTCCAGATTATGCCCTTCTTCTTCCTCATAATACTTCCCAACATTAGGAATAATAGGGGCACCCCCTATTATTGAAAGGCCATGGGCTCTGACTCTCCATTAGTATTACAAATGCCTTGGAGAAAAGCTATAAATCAGAAGGGCAACTACTTGGCATTGCTGTGTTCAGGACATGGCAACCTTTCCAGAGGCATTATACCGATCCCAAGCATCCCTTAAATTATGTTTTCCTTGGTAAAATATTATATCTCTTTCTCAACAGCTCAGTGGGGCTGAGAGTATACCTTGCCGTAGTGAGCTTCCGTAACTGATAGTAAACCCAAATTGGGTCTTCCTAGTGTCAGTCCAATAGTTTAGTCACTATCTCATTTCCCCCCCTGTGGATTGGAGGAAGTTGTGCTTTCTTTTACGCCAAGATGTTTGAAATTTGACACTATGCCATATCTCACTCCTGATCAGAACTGTCATAATCACCAATGGCACAAATACGACTTCTATCACAACTTAAGTTTCTGATTAACCTGAATGGTGTCATATTAGTATTAAGCACATGCAAACCAGTCTTTCATTACTTCAGCAAAATATTCAGTATGTGACCAAATCCCCAAACAAGCAGATCACAGGAACAGGAATAACCTAAACGTTTGGCTACCTGAGGCAGTAGACCAAGTACCTACTCCTGGAAGTCAACTGGAGTTTAGGTGCAAAAAAACCCAACAACAAACAAACCAATGACATATAATAACAATAAGAATAATTTGCAACCAAACATTTGTTGTGCTTTCCTTATATCAGAATTAGCTGCCTGAGGCAATTGACTTATTGTGCTTAATGGTAGAGTCAATCACATTGGTTGTCTCCTTGCTGTGAATTCCCAGTTTGTCTTCTTAGCCACTGTTGCAAACAGACTTTTGAACGAAATGGACCTTTGATCAAATTATGCATGCAAGGCACTTTGCAAATTTTCTGGGTGAGTCTTGAGCAAGAGCCACAGCTGAAGAAAACAGTTAATCAGGGAACAAACAGTCCAGGGCATTCTGCTGCAGCTGGACTGTTTTCTATGTCCTTGACATGTTGGGTTATCCAGGCTGGTTTATTTATGAGTAAAACAGCAAGAAACCAAGTCATCTTGATTTGCTGGTGGGGTTTTCTGAAGAGTGGTAGAGGTAAATCTGGGCTAAATCTGTAGGCTTCCATTTCACCTAGTTGTTTTCTTCTGCACCAGGTGGAAATAATGGGGAAAATACCATAGTATACATTCTATACTATAGATTTCAACAGCAGCTTGTTCGTTATCCTGCTGGGGCTGCCTTTAAGAACTGTCCTTTGTACTAAAGTTTGTACTAAAGTAGGACAGAGGAAAGGAGTCTCTCTCCCCCCCACCCCGTATTTCTTAGAAGAGATTGCCCACAGGATGAATAGTTTCTTTACATAATGATTTGAGCACTGGGGAGGGGGGAGTAGAATGCTAAGACCGAAAGAAAATATGCACCAATGCCTTTGTTTGGCATTCACAGCCCACACAGACAGTTCATGACATGAAGCCCTGCTAGATTTCTTTTTCAGAGGGATGACTAAAGGCCTTTGAGGCTGACCCAACCTCCAGAGCAGCAGGGGGTGCCCAGATCACAGTGATGGAAGCAGCAACTATGTCACCATAATAAGAGTGCAGTGCAGCAAAAGAAATGGCAAGAAGGAACATTTCCTTTTTCAGTCTTCAATGAGAGATTGTGGAGGAGAAGGTTCATATAGTATGACTCACCTTGCTTGATCTTTTTCCTCCACATTCAAAATGGCTACTTCTTATTCCAAGAAAGCAGCACAGAGAGAAAAATCAAACTAACTTGATGGAATTTTTTTTATTTTATCTCGTAAGAAAGTGCAGAGTCTCGAGCAAAAGGGATGGAAAGTTTGAAGCTCTTCAGATGATCATTTACTTATTTATGTATCATACTTCTAAAACACCCATCTCCCTCGAAGACTTGAAGGACCACTGCTAGCATCCCTCATTACTGATCGTGCTTGATTAGGATTGCTGGGATATGTAGTTCAGAAACCACTGAGGGCAAAAGCCCTCCTTGGGCTCCAATCTTTAGGACTGTTTTTTTTTAAAAAAATAACTGCCTGAGAATCTGTTTATTGATCTTTGAGGTCTGGAAAATTGCTATAGGTTGTTCTGGGAAAGGAACGGTAGGCAAAGCACAATCTTGAGATTCTCTAAGTACATACTTATCAAGTGCTAACATATTCTAGGGTGGTGGGATCCATAACCACATAGAAAGTACCTGAACATTTGTAATACTTTACTAAATGGTGACATGGAGCAGTAGTTGGTTAGAAATCTGGAGAAGGAAAATGCTACTTCCTACATTAGCGAAAATGGCTAAAAATAAGAACTCATTACGTGTTTACATGTCTATGTAGCTAAATATTGTAATTCTCTTCTTCCTTTCCAATAGACACATCCCCGTTACTTATGCTGAAACCACTGTTTTCAGAGATGGATGTGTAACATTTTTCTTGTTTCTTTAAGGTTCTGAATTGCGCAAAAAGGTTTATTTTCTTTAGCAATCATAGCAGAATCTACTGTCAAATAGCTAACTGTGCATCACTTTATCTGCCAAGCCATATGTAAGAGTTTGGATATAATAACTGAAGCAGTATTTGGCCATTGAAGCTGAAATGCTCTGTTCATCCTTCACTTGTCATTCAGTCCACAAAATCTTCCCAGATGAATCTGAGGTCGGATTTCTTTAGACAGGGCTCATACAATCTTGCCAAGAGGACAGAAGAAAAGATATTATCATCTCTCTGTGCATCATATGTTTCTGTCAGCACAACCAATCCTCATTTATATTGACTAGCAAGACAGAAGATATTCAAGGGTTTCATGGCTGTCATAAGCTAGGGTTCAGGGAATCAGCAACTTCAGTTCTTCTCTGAATGTTGCTTTTCTTCTTTGATCTTTACCAGCTTTCCCCAATGTACTGCCTTCTGGACCACAACAGGATTAGGCAACTTGTTGGCTACACTATAACTTCTAAAAACCAGTATTGTTGATTCCCAGCATTTTGAGATGGCAAATATATTGTATTGTAATCTGTAAAATATATTCAACGCTCTTTGAAAAACAAAGAAAGATCAAATCTAATCCCAGAATATAATGAAGAAACTGGAAATCCCTGCTGTTGCAGTTGGGTGTGACACAACCACATTCATTGTTCATCACCAAACGTCTGAACCTTTAGCCCCACCCAAAATACATAGCACCAAAAAATTGCCCAAGCCTGGACTACAACTTCTGTTGAGCTCAAAATGTCATCATTTCTGGCCATCATAGCAAATAAAAATTGTACTCCAGGACATCTAGAGGGGGTTTAGGACAACTCGGCATGCCTAACTTGGCCGACCCATCCCAGTCGACTCGCTGTGGTCAACTCACCATAGAACAACTTGCAGTGGGACAACTCAATGTGGGATAACTCAAGATAGAGAAAAGAACAAATGAATTGCAGTGGCCCTTATCTTGCTTTAGGTTTGAACCTTCTCAAGTTGGAAGTCCATGAGGCTGGGATGAGCTGCAATTCCACTTGTCCCTTTCTTGAGTTTTATTCCATGTTGAATTGTCCCATGGTGAGTTGGCCGTGGCGAGTTGTCCCATTGTGAATTGGCTGCGTTGAGTTGGCCATAGCAAGTCAGCCGAGACAAGTCGGCTGCAGCAAGTGTATCCCATACTGATCTAGAGGGTATGGCATTGGGGAAAGTTACTATAGTTTTCCTGATGTAGTTTTAAATTTCCACCTCTGAAGGAGTTTCATGAGGACCCATCAGGAATGATGGATTTAGATTTCCCATCTCCAAAGAGAGAATCGATGCTGTCAGACCTCTGCACAGGAATACATTCAGTGCAGACTCTATCTCAGAAAGAGAAGCAAGGCTGGAATTTTCTTCTGGGTGAATTTTGCCTTTGCTGGGGCAGAAAATGTATTTTTCAATTCCTGTAATTCCAAGATACATGTATGTGAATTTGTATCTATAGTCATGTGCATTTTAAAAATAGCTGATACTTGTTCTGTCCAATATCTTAGTTATTTGTGCTAAGACTCTGAATCCACTAATGTTGCAGGTAAAATCAAGGGAAAAAAATAAACACACACACTCATACACCACACACAAATATAAAAATAAAAACAGAAATGCCTGAACTCAGAAGCTGTCAAGATAGCAGAATTGATGCAAGTGAAATTTCCTTGAGGAAGACATTTCCCAGATGGGGTGCTGAAGCTCATCAAATGTTGGGTTAAAAAAAAATCTGTTGATAGCTGAATCAGAAACTCTTTCACAATGAGAAAAGGGAGAATAGGAATGTTTAGCTTATAGAAAAGAAATCCAGGCTGGGAATTGAGGAAAAAATGCCACATACTGTAGTAGGAAAAAACTCGTTCTTTATCATTCCAGGAGACAGGACACAGAATATGAAATAGAAAAAAGGCAGTCCCTAGCTGAACGTCAGGAAACCTTCTCTGACAATCAGAGTAGTGGAATAAGTTACCCAGATTGTGGGCTCTCCAGCACTTGGATATATTTAAAGAAGGTAGCTCATCAAATTTGCAAAAGACATCAAGCTGTGGGGAACAGCTATTGCTTTGGAAGATAGACTTGAGATTCAGAAGGATCTTGACAGACTTGAGCATTAGGCCTTATCCAACAAGATGCAGTTCAATGGTGAGAAGAGTAAGGTCCTGCACTTAGGCAAGAAAAAACAAATGCACAGGAATAGAATAGAATAGGTGGTACCTGGCCCAACAATAATTAATGTGAGAGCGATCTAGGTATTCTAGCAGACAACCATTTACGTATGTATGAGCCTGCAGTGTGCTGCAGTGGCCAAAAAAAGCCAACCTAATTCTAGGCATCAACACAGGGATAGTATAAAGATAACAAGAAGTGATATTACCATTTTATACTGCACTGGTTTGGCCACACTTGGAATACTACATTCAGTTCTGGTCACCATGATACAAAAAATGCTGCTGAGACCCTAGAAAGAGTGCAGAGAAGAGCAACTAAAATGATAAGGGGTCTGGAGGCTGCATTGTATGATAAACGGGTAAGGATACTAGGTATGTCTAGTCTGATGAAGAGAAGGATTAGGGGTGACATAACAGAATAACAGAGTTGGAAGAGATCTTGGAGGTCTTCTAATCCAACCCCCTGCTATACCACTTCAGAAAATGGCTGTCCAGTCTCATTTTAAAAGCCTCCAGTGATAGGAGCACCCATAACTTCTGAAGGCAAGCCATTCTACTGGTTTCTGCATGATAGCTGTCTTCTGGTACTTGAGGGAGTGTCACAGAGAAAAGTGAGTCAACTTATTCTCCAAAGCACCTGAGGATAGGACAAAAAGTAATGGCTGGAAGCTTGTTAAAGAGAGATCCTACCTGGAAATAAGGAGAAATTTCCTGACAGTGAAAACAATAACAGCTTGCTTTCCGGAGTTGTGGGTGCTTCATTGCTGGAGTTTTTGAAGAATAGACTGGACAATCATTTGTCTGGAATCAAATAAGGTCCCTTCCAGCCCTATGATTCTATGAGGGCAGAACAGTTATAAATGCTTTAATTTGGGTTCCTGCCGAGTTGGGAATCTGGCTTGATTGGTCCCTTCCGACTCTGGCATTTTGATTTGAAAATTAGGAATCAAGTAACATATTTTCTAACTAATATATTGTGAGCTGCAAAAAAAAAATAGTATCAGATTGCTGTTGGTTTTGGCACCATAGACTTAACACAGTCCTCCTCTTATTCTGATCTGATAAATTGTGGCCAGTGTCAAAACTCACACATCAAGCTTTGAAATAAAACCCATCAATCTGTTGATGTATACTTTCTGAAAGCAATCTTTTTCTAGAAAAGACTTGTATAAAACTTGAAAACTCAACTGTCTTTGAATTGAGAAACCATTATATCTGAAGAATGGTGCAAAGAGAATAATCAACAAAAGAACAGGCTTTAGGAATGGCATTAGAATTTCACCAATTCTGCTGCTAAAATCCCATGCAGAACTTGTCAAATGCTTCCCAGTTATTTCAAACTGTTCTATTATTACAGCAAATTTTGTATCTACCATGTCATGGACCATCAAATGTGGAAGCGAGGGAGAGAGAAAGGAAGGTCATATGCAGAGTACAGCTTAACTTCCTCACTTATTGGAATTTAATAGTGAACCCCTTTTTTCTTATAAAAGATATACAAAGTATAATAAACAGCATATCACACCTCAAGAAAGCATTTAAGTTATAGGAAGGCAAATTTTGATTTATTTAGGGGAGAAAATCCTTTCTAATTGAAAGTGGAACCACTTACTTGGAGAGGTGAAGAGTTCCACTTTGCTAAATGCAGCATGTCTATGGAGATTCTCAGTCATACAGGTCATAGTTGTCCCAAAGGTGCTTTTTCACAAGGCTGGACTTTCTTGTTTTTATTGAAGATGTTTCACTTCTCATCCAAGAAGCTTCTTCAGCTCTGACTGGATGGTGGGGACAGCTGGTCATTTGCATTCTTTTAGAGAGTCGTTGAGGCCACTTGGAGGTTTATCTGTGTCATCAGAATCACCTGAGTAGTGCAAACTGGAACTGTTGAAAGGACTGTGTTGTAGACAGGAGATAGATGATGTCGTATCCCTACCCCTCTGTTGAGAGAGGGCTGTTCAGTTTTGACATAGATGGCCTCTTTGACCCCTCTTTCAAACCAGCGGTCCTCTCTGTCCAAAATGTGGATTTTGTTGTCTTCGAAAGAGCGGCCTTTGTCTTTTAAATGCAGATGGACTGCTGAATCTGGTCTTGATGGGTTTGTTTTCCTATGTTGTGCCATGCGTTTATGAAGCAGTTGTTTTGTTTCCCTAACATACAGATCTGCACATCTGACTGCATTGTACTGCATATATCATGTTACTCAGTTTGTGTTTACAAGATTCAGCAGTCCATCTGCATTTAAAAGACAGAAGCCTCTCTTTCGAAGACAGCAAAGTTCACATGTTGGACAGAGAGGGCCGCTGGTTTGATTCTATCTCCTATACATGGAATCTCCACTCAACACAACATTGATTCATTTTCCATATTCCAGAGGTCATTGCTTGAAGACATTATCTAACGGACATCGAGATCAGGTTCCATCTTTTTAGTTTGCTTTCTATGCTGGCATTAGAATTGAATTACCATTCAAGGAAAAAAGCAATTGCTCTTTTCTGGAAGAGCATCTGTTCTTCTTCCTTCTCCTTAGAACCAGCATCAGTGCTGGCAAAGAAGCCCACAAAGGCCAGCTGTTTCAAAGGTTGGGTCAATTCTTCTACAGTCTTGATTTTTTAGCACCAGCCATTTGGAGCTTCTGCCATGCCATGGAATTGTCCCCTCCCATCCCTAAGCTTGGCAGATAGCCTAGTCAGAATGTCTGACTGCCTGAGCCAGTCTTAATATGGTTCCATTTGGATATTTTCTCTTGAATAAACACACTGTCAATTAGTTTGTTGATTTATTTCAATTTTCATAGTTCCCCAAAGGAAAAGACTCTGGGGAGGTTACAACATATAAACAAATTTAAAACAATGATAACAAATCAACCCATCATCAAGTTGAATGCAAATAACAAAGTAGGTATCAACGCTGCTAACATCGGATGTTCTTGCTTTGACAACAGATGGAAATGCAGCCATTTTTCTCTATTGCTTTTAGAGTTAGTTGATGCTGGGAGGGGGAATGTGGATGAGAGTCCAGCTAGTCATAACAATAATAACTCAGCTGTGGGAATCCAAGGTCATTGGGCCCAGAGTTGATAAGAGTTTTGGCGGGCTGGAGGAGCTGGGGAGAAAGCCCGCGCTTCAAGCTAATTGGGGAATGTGATTTATGACTGTTTATTGGAGGAGGGAATTGTGCTTTGATACTTTGTATCCAGGGGAGGAGAATTTAGTTTTTGGTTTTGACTATGTAGTGCTGCTACTTTGTTTCTCGAATAAAAGATTCTTTAAGGTAAACAATGCCTCGGAACCATGACAGTAGGGTTGAAGGTTGGTGAAATTAAACTCTCCAATGATCTTCTACAGGCCAAGAGGGAAAAATGTACTTATTACTTAGTGGCTTCAAATGCCAAAGGAAAACAAGAAAAAGGAGCCTTCTCAAATGTCAGCACTATTTATTTATTTAGTTACTGCATTTATATTGTCAACACTGAAGGCAATTCACCAGGGAGGGTGGGGGTTACTTTCCTTATTTCATTCTTCCAGCAATATCTTTTGGAGGTAGGGTGGGCTGAGAATGAATGGCCCTTAATTGTTTCCTAGAGTCCCTGGTCATGTGGGGACTTAAACCTGATCCTCCTCAAAGTTCAACTCATTAACCACAGTAGAATAATCTTTTATTTTGATACTCTTTGGATGTGTTAGATTACATTTCCCAGAATCCTCAACCAAAGAAAACTTAGCATCAACATACCAAAACACAGGGAAGCAGAAAAAGATTGATCTTGCTTGCCCTGTGTAATGAAGGCAGTGAAATGCTACGAAAGACACATCAAGAGAAAGATGTAGAGAACTGCCAATTTCGCACCACAATCAGAATGGACAATCTGAGTTTCTAGGATTGTTGGAAGAGCCTACGCTCCCTATAAGCACTTTTGCACCAAACTGGTACTGTTTGCTGCTAGTTTGAGATGGAAAGTATGTGAACCCTGTAGCTTAAATCCTACAACAGAATTTCTCGTCCTCACATAGGAAAACAGAGCCCTCCCATGTGTGACAAACAGCCATGCTCACTTTGCATCACTGCCTACTCACTTTTCCTCCTTCTCAAATGTTAAGTGGAACATCTGGCTTCCAAAATACTACCTTTCCTTGACTTCAACTGTTAGCATTTATCCTTAGGGCCAAGAACCATTATGTGGTTGACAGCAATCTTCTACATGGCAGACCAGCATTAACCTAGACTCTTAAGACAACTCATCCTGATTCAAGGTGAGTCAGGTAATATCCATTCAGGTTGCCCAAAGCTGTGTACATAACTCACAATTTACCATTCCTACTTATTGTGACAGACCTGTTGCAACAGAATTTGTTATATCTTTGGGAAGTTTTATCTCAGGGCTGCTATAAAAATCAATTTTGCTCAAGCATTCATGGAATTTGGGAAGGGAGATAGCTGAACCTTTCTTTTGGAGGAATATGTCAATGTTTAATATTAATCTACATCCTGTAAGCCATCAAGTCTTCTCTCAAATAATTTAATTGCCATTGTCAGTGAGAGACTTTCTGTTTTTAGGATTCTGAAGATGTTTCTTATCTTGTTCTTAAAATAAACCTTTTTTAAAAAAAAGAAAGGAGAAGCACGCTATTATTTTTCTATCACCGAGTAGAAAAGTGACTCAGCTCTCTGAGCTCCTGAAAATTTTGTCTAGCTGGGGGATTTCTCATCAGCTAGTTGCCAACTGTCATGACATTAAGCACAGCAAATCGCTAGCCATAGTTAGCAAAGATGGGAGTGTGACTTGTACTTGTTACCAGGTGTAGAGTATCTTCAGAAATCTAAGCCAGTTTCCTTTGAATTCCATTTTCCTTCACATAAGCAAGAGAGCGGAGGGCAGGGGCGACCAAGCACGCACCTCCCTGGACAACATTGGAGAGAGAGGGTTGGAAATACCTACAGACAGCAAGGGGATCAATCAAAGCAGGAAGTTCTATGGGCGCCACAGCAGTTGCCTAAACAACACAGGCATCCTGAAGCTTTGAAAGACATCCCAGTGCAGCAGTAGAGGTGTGGGGAGGAAGAGAGAGAGGCAGGGAAAAGGGTAGAGCTTGAGGAACGCAGGCCTCCTCCCTCTAGGGAGCAACTCCGGGAGCACAAATGAGAACTCCCTTCCTGGCAGCCACCTGCTGCTATCTCCCCCTGTACCTCCACAGAGGTTCTGATCCCGCCACTTCCCCACAAGCGCCCCGGGCTGAGGTTGCCACTGCAGCCCCTGCCCCGCCTGCTACCACCGCCCCCTGCGTTCCCTCCTCTCCCGGTTCACTCCAGCACCCCAACCAAGTGAGACAGCTGGGAGGGCAGGGGCGCCACAGGCACAGCTAATAGGCCTGTGCAGGGAACCGGCTGTGGAGATTTCTCCCACAGCACATCGCCCGCAATTGTGGGAAGGCCAGTGGGGGAATAATGGCGGCAGGGAAGCACCGGGGGAAGGGGCAGTCAGGGACAAACACCCACAGTGGGTCAACTGGGGTGGAGTGGGGTGAAATGGCCATAACCATGTGGCTGCAACCAATTGTTCCATTGTACCCTGAAGCACCCCATGCTCCACTTAACAACATGTACATTTGTTTAATAAACACATTGGAGAGAGCAGGGATGGCTGTTCATTGAGGCAGTTCATTTGTTTGTCCCAACCTCCGACCCTAATGGGCAGGATCCCTTACAGTCGTAACTTGAGGTCTACCTGCAATTGAACTAGTAATGGATGTAATCCATCTAGTCCTGGTGATTTGAACTCATCTAGGGTGGACAGGTGTTTTCTTACCATTTTCTTATCTATTTTAATCTATATTCCTAGTCTGTCTTTTACGGGTTCTGTTTATGGTAGGTTAGGCTATTTTTTCCTTTTGTGTGAAGACACGCAAAGAATGAATTAAGGAGCTCTACCGTCTCCCTACTGCCTGTTACTTCCTTGCTATCTTCTCCCATTAATGGACTGATCGTTTCCTTGACTTTTTTTCTTGTTTTTGTACATATTGAAAGAAACTTTTTTTTAGCCTGAGATGGCATCGCATCTTCAGATCACAGTACCCCCAGCAGTTCTGAGAAGCTAATTAAAATTCTGTGTTGAAAAATCTTTCTCAATCTTATTACAATCATCTTGCTCTCTTAAACTCATTGTACGAGACATGTTGAAGTCTTCTTTAATCATTGCTCCCTGTTATAACTGCTTATGGAACCAACCAAGGATTTTGCTGTTCTCTTCCCATCCTTATACCCTGGCTTGTTATGCCTTTCATTTCACATTCTAAAGTAAGAATTTCTATTTGGGATCAGATATATTTACCACTAGAAATCTTTTAAATAAGGAAATTAAAAAGAATTTCATTTTACTAGCTATATCTTTTATAATTTACTGACCAGAGAAGACATGACAATTGTAAATTTGACCAAGCAATGAGCAACATTTTAGATCAGTGCTTTTCAAACTGCATTCTAGAAACTGGCAATATCTTAAAATTGCCAAGTTTGAAAAACCTGGATACAACATTTCATGTGGAATTAGATGCAACTTAAAGCAAGGAGAGCAATTATGAAATTATGAGAGCAATTATGAAATAATTAATTATTCAAAGTGTAAGGTATATGTGAATCAGAATTTTGCGGCTTTTAGTTTATATTAACATACAGCTCAGAGAAAAAATTCTAATGGTCACATTCAGAAATTGCCTTTTTTATTTCAATAGTAACACAACTGTGAAACAGAAAAAAAATGGAATCTAAAGAAACTCTTTTGGGAATTTTTTTAAGAATAAGCAATAAGGAAACATTACTGCATTAGTTGTTATTTAGCAAATGTAAATAAGAGAAATATTTCATACTTAGTGTTTGGCAACTTTTTTTTTAGAACTTATTTTTTCACTGTCTGGTTTGATGAAAAAGTTATGAGGTGTTTCAAAATTCAGAATATACCTGTCTAAATAGTATCAAATTATATCTAGGTTGGCAACTTCAATATCTGAAGTAGAAGTTATTATTTATATTATTATTTAGCTATTCTGAACAATTTGGTTATTCTTCATACTATTCAGAGAAGCATTTTCCAATAAGATAGTATTTTAAGGACCTTTAATATATTTAAAAATGTAAGATTTTTTATTACATAGGATTATATACTATTGATGCTATATGTATTTGTTTTTTTCCAGAAGAAATCCCTTTCATGCTTTAAAAATGCACCTTAATTTCATATTATTCAGTGTAACATATATAATAGTAAAGAAGGTATCAAACAGGTTATGTGCCAAAAAAGAGAGCTACACATTACAAGGCAATGACACAATTCTGACAGAAAAATAAAAGGCAATTCACAATCATTTCCAAGATATCTGTGAGATTTAAGGCCATTTGTTCTACTGTAAAATTTTGACACAAATACCCAGAAAAATGTGAATTTCTTGTAAAAACTGTACATGCAAAAACACTGGATAATTGGAATAAGAACAAGCATATCATAAAACACTTGAGTTGTTCTATACACAAAGTTGTGCACAAAGCAATACAATTGTGCAGTTTTAATCAAGTTAAATAAGATTCACAACTTATGTGCCCTCCATGGCAACTCAGCTTAGCCAACTCAAAATAAGTCAGCCCCCCCCTTTTGAATAGCCAATCTAGACAAACCTCATAGCAACTGTCAATCATAGTAAGATATTCACCTTCAGAAAGCAATATAACGCCAAATGTCTACTGTTATTCAATGCAAGATACTTTACAGATTTCACACACCTTACATGAGCTAAACACAGAGCTCAAAAGTTATTAGAAGTGCATGATACTGTTGTCATCATTTATTATGCCAGCATAATCAATCTTAAAAAAATGTAAACACAAGTTATTTCAGGATTGGAGTATCTTGCAAAAATACATTTTCTTACATTATTCACAACTTGGAAGCTTATTCTCAGATATATCAGGTTGATACTTTACTGAGCTTTTCAGTGAGGTGTTTCCATTGAGACCTATGAATGCATTTGTCCCCACTTTCTAGTCTTAGCTTTGCACCTAATTCGTCTGGACAATCATTCAAAGAGATATTGCTTCTCTTGTGGATTTTTACTATTGCAAGATAGAAGACAAATGTTTAAGAATAACTATAAAAAGTAGTTAAATTTCAAAAGTAGTAACATGTAAACAGTGATACAGAGGATTTGCATTCACATTATATGTACATATTAAGTCAGAAAGACAAAGACTTTTGAATAGAACCCGTGGTCTTGTGCTTTCTCCAAAAAAACCCACATAATAGGCATTTTCTGTTAGAAACAGAGTAACACTTAGAAACGACTTAACCATTTTGCTTCTTGTAAGTAAAAGCTGTTCAGTTGCGTGTGCAGCAAGATTGAACATTTTGGTATATGAAGTTTAATTTTTTTTTTCTTTATGTTTTTCCAAAGCCCACTCAAATACTCCACTTACTGCATACAAAGAACTTGCTGGCTCTTAAAGTGCGTCACTGTACTGGAACTCTTTCTTGGCAGCACTGTATAATTTTGAAAAGTATTCAATATTCAAAGTACTCATATCTGAGTCTGCACCACGTGAATCGGGGGTGTGTATGGAGGTGGTGCCGGAGATGGCTTGATTCCTCTGACCCTCATGTAGGAAAGAAACTGGTCCGGGATCTCAGCTAAGACATCTCTTGCAAGTCGCGCCATACTTAATACGTGATTTCCAGTTCTGTCAACATAATCCCGAAATGGTACAAACTGAAATGAAACAGGGGAAAAAAAATAGGATTGCTTTTGGGGTATCATACTGAATGAAATCTAAAGCAGGAAATAAAATAATTTTAGTCAAACGCAGGAAAAAGCAACAAGAAACAAAAAAAATAATCAAAACCACAGTCGTAATGTACTTAAAAGACAATTTAGAAAAACTTACTTCTTATCAGATACGCAGACAAAAATACCACCAGCAGCAAAATAATGTGGATGACAGATTTCACATGGTACCATAAAATAACCCAGGCGTCTTTCTCCACTTATCATGCTCACTTATCTGATTATGGAGCTTTTGTGGATGTGTGGAGATGTGCTGTGGTTGGTGAAGCTGGTAGTTATCAGTATTGGTTTCCCATTTTTTTTTACTATCTTTACTATTTTTAACTGTTATTTGTGAGCCACCTATGGTAAGGGCTATAGAAATCTTTTAAATGAATCAATACATTGATATCTTTGTCTTACCTGTACTATATCTCTTTCTGCATAAACTCCTCTTGATGAAACCCTTACTTCATCACCATCCAATTCTTCCATGGCTTAAAAGATAAAATATTCCCATTATTTCGCTGTCTGAAATCAATGCAGCCAACTTGATATGAAATGTGTGGCTTTCCTATATAATAATCCATATAATGCAATTACATCTTAGATATAAACTACAGCATTTCATGAACTATAAGTAAGCAGTTGATGTGTGAATTACTGAAATTACTTTCTTGCAAAATTATAAGGTTAATGAAAACACAAGAAATTACATTCCCATTTTACATACTGGTTCTATTCACAATCTGCTTAACACAATTTGTTTAATCATGACTTTTTATATAAATCGCAACTGGTTCATATAGAATGCTAATCTGTAAATCTAATCTATTATAATCGAATACCAACTAACCATATTAAAATCGTAGGGCAAATTTGAAAACCAAGAAACAGGATATTGTTACTTAGTTTTCTTCAGAAAAATATAACAACAACAATAATAATAGAGTTGGAAGGAACCTTGGAGGTCTTCTAGTCCAACCCCCTGCTCAGGCAGGAAACCCTATACCATTTTGGACAAATGGCTGTCCAGTCTCTTCTTAAAAACTTCCAGTGTTGGAGAATTCACCGCTTCTGGAGGCAGGTTGTTCCACTGGTTAATTGTTCTAACTGTCAGGAAGTTTCTCCTTAGTTCTAGGTTGCTTCTCTCCTTTATTAATTTCCATCTGTTGCTTCTTGTCCTGCTTTCAGGCGCCTTGGAAAATAGCTTCACTCCCTCTTCTTTGTGGCAACCCCTGAGATATTGGAACACTAATATCAGGTCCCCCCTCGTCCTTCTCTTCATTAAACTAGACATATCCAATTCTAGCAAAATGATCTGTTTTTGACAAACCCATGTTGGCTTTTAGTAATGACTTTGTTTGCCTCTAGGTGTTCGCTGATTCGTTGTTTGATTATCTTTTCCAGAATCTTCCCAGGTATTGAGGTCAGGCTGATAGGTCTGTAGTTTCCTGGGTCCATTTTTCCCCCTTTTTGAAGATGGGAACTACATCAGCTCTTTTCCAGTCCTCCGGTAGTTCCCCAGTGCTCCAGGATCTTTGAAAAATATAGTTCAACGGTTCTGAGATCACATCTGCCAGTTCCTTGAGAACCCTGGGGTGTAATCCATCTGGTCCTGGTGATTTGAACTCGTCTAGGCTGGACAGGTGCTCACTTACGGTTTTCTTGCCTATCTTAACTTGTGTTTCTATTCTGTTTTTTATGGCACTATTTTTGGTAGGTTGGTCTGTTTTTCCCCTTTGTGTAAAGACAGATGCAAAAAATGAGTTAAATAGTTCTGCTTTCTCCCTTCTTGCCACTTTCACCCACTAATGGACCAATCATATCTTTCACTTTTTTCTTGTTTTTTACATGTTGAAAGAAGCTTTTTTTGTTATTTTTGACTTTGGTCGCAAGCCTTAGTTCATTTTGAGCCTTAGCTTTCCTCACTTCATCTTTGCAGGCTCGGGCTATTTGCTGATATTCTGACTTAGGTATGTGCCCCTCTTTCCACTTTCTATACTTGTCCTTTTTATCTTTCAATTTACCAGAGAGTTCTTTGTGCAGCCATGCTGGTTTCTTTTGAGAGCTGTTATTCTTCCTCTTTGTTGGTATTGTGCTAGACTGGGCTTTTATTATCTCACTTTTCAAAATTTCCCAAGCTTCTTGAGTTGTTTTCCCCTTGAGGATTCTCATCCATGGAATCCTTCCCAAGCCCTCTCTAAGTTTATTGAAATTAGCTCTCTTAAAGTCCAAGACTCTAGTTTGACTGTGTTCTATTGCTTGTGCTTCCATAATGTTGAGTTCCAATATTGCATGATCACTTCCTCCCAAGGTTCCTGTGGCTTCAACACCTTCTATCATTTCATCTCTGTTAGTGAGAATTAGATCCAAAATGGCTAATCCCCTAGTTCCCTTCTCTACTTTTTGGGAGACAAAGTTGTCTGCTAGGTTTGGAAGGAATCTGTTTGATCTTCCACTTGGTGCAGAGTTTGTCTCCCAGTTGATGTCAGGGTAGTTAAAGTCCCCCATTACTATTGTGATGTGCTTCCTACATATCTTAGTTAACTGACTAGCAAAAAGTTCATCTCTGTTGCTTCTTGTCCTGCCTTCAGGCGCTTTGGAGAATAGCTTGACTCCCTCTTCTTTGTGGCAGCCCCTGAGATATTGGAACACTGCTATCATGTCCCCCCTCGTCCTTCTCTTCATTAAACTAGACATACCCAATTCCAGCAACCGTTCCTTATATGCTTTAGCCTCCAGTCCCCTAATCACTAAGGAGAAACTTCCTGACAGTTAGAACAATTAACCAGTGGAACAACCTGCCTCCAGAAGTGGTGAACACTCCAACACTGGAAGTTTTTAAGAAGAGACTGGACAGCCATTTGTCTGAAATGGTATAGGGTTTCCTGCCTGAGCAGGGGGGTGGACTAGATGACCTCCAAGGTCCCTTCCAACTTTATTATTATTATTATTATTATTATTATTATTATTATTATAGATATAGAAGCGGAGAGAGTACTGAGCCCTGTGGGACCCTGCAAAGCAGTGGATGAGGGATGGACCTCTCACTTCCTATCAATATTGACAGAGTGGCCACAGAGAAAGGAAGTGAACCAGGACAGCACAGAGCCTCCCACTCCCAAGTCTCTCCAAAAGAATACCACGGTCAATGGTATCAAAGGCCGCCGAGAAGTCAAGTAGAGCAAGGATGGATGTACTACTCCCATCCCGCTCCTGCCAGAGATCATCAAAAAGCGCAACCAACACCGTTTCCATTCCATATCCAGGTCTGAATCCCGATTGGTGTCTAAATAATTCATTTCATCCAGGAACCTCTGGACGGCTGCATAACAACCTTCTCAACAACCTTCCCCAAAAAAGGAAGATTGGAGACATGTTAAAAATTATCCCACAGGGTGGAGCCCAGCAATGACTTCTTAAGAAGAGGCCTCCTTAAAATGCTACCCCTCCTGCAGGGAAGCATTAATCACACCAGACCCCACCTCCTGGGAAGCTTTCACAAGTGGTTTACTTTGTCAAATGCCTCACTGAAGAACAAATATATGATGTTCATAGCATTTTGCTGGTCCACTAACTTATCACTTTGTCAAAGAAGTTATTACATGAAAACATCACAAATTATTAAATAAAAGAAATACAGACTTTGTCCCACTGATTTTTGTTAAGACTTCTCTTTAGATAACAGGAGCTATATTAATTGAGGTCCTCACCATCAAATTCCGCAGGTCCAACACCCACTATTATTATTGACATTGGAAACTTTGCAGCCTTCAAAAGAAGAACATGAAAACAGTTACATCATTTTTCAGATATCACCGGAAAATATTTTAAATGTACATTTAATCCCTTAATATTAAAAAAATACATTACTGAAATAGTTAAATAAAATATTTGCTTTATTTTCAAGAAGCATTATTTACTTTTGAATCAATTAACCAACATGAAATGTATTTTCAAGTTTTCATCAAGAGACTTGGTTTAGAAGATTTAGAAAATAGAATGCTCCATTTTGTTTGAAAAAAAAAAAAAAGGGTTACCTTTGTACAATAAATCCTCCCCTTTCACAAAGGAAGAGAAAATTTTTCTATGGAGTTTCTCAGTCATCCAGGTCATAGTTACACCAAAGATGCTTTTTCACGAGGCAACTGGGCTTTCTTGTTTCTCTTTGAAGACATTTCGCTTCTCACCCAAGAAGCTTCTTCAGCTGTGAGCTGAAGAAGCTTCTTGGATGAGAAGCAAAACATCTTCAAAGAAAAACAAGAAAGCTCAGGTGCCTTGTGAAAAAGCGTCTTTGGGAAGAGAAAATTTGCTTCTTGTTTGTGGTCTATACCATTTCCCAAAAAAGAGTCTGTCACAAAACATAACTTACATGCACTATGGACTCCTTTGTCTGAGCCATATCAGAAATGACTCCATCTGTAATAATGAGAAGAACAAAATACTGGGAGCCATCTTTTATTGAGGCAGCATATCTAAAAAACAAAAACAAAAAAGAAGCCCTCATATTTTAATGTTAAAACACTATTTGGAATGCTTTTAAATATAAATCTAATTAACACTAAAATAAATATAAACACCCAATTATTTTTAAAAAACAAAACAAAAATCAAGTAGCTCCTTGAGTATTATCTGCATAACAAATAGGGGATTATCTGCATAACAAATAAAGCATTATTTAAATTTTGCTAGCTTTCTCTTTTCAAGTGAAAAGAAGGAATGTAATCTGGCAGGTCCCAATGATTTGAATTCATCTAGAGCGGAGGTATTCTCTTACCGTTTTCTTGCTTATTTTAATTTGTATTCCTAGTCTGTCTTTTACGGTTCTGTTTTTGATAGGTTGGGCTGTAATATCTTTTTGCATGAAGACAGATGCAAAGAATGAATTAAGTAGCTCTGCTTTTTCTCTACTGCCCATTACTTCCTTGCCATCTTCTCTCATTAGTGGACCGATTGTTTCCTTGACTTTTTCCCCCTTTTTTATGTGTTGAAAGAAACTTTTGACATTTGTTGCAAGTCTTACTTCATTCTGAACCTTTGCTATGCTAATCATCTGTGCAAGTTTGTTAGTATTCTACTTTAATTATGTGTCCTTTTCCATTATTTGTACTTATCCTTTTTGTCTTTCAGTTTATCAGAGTTCTTTGTGTAACCAAGCTGGTTTCTTCCTGGATTTCTTGGGGTTTTTTTCAGTGGTATTGAGCTGGACTGCGCTTTTGTACATATTTTTCAGAATTTTCCAAGCTTCTTGAGTTATTTTCTCCTTTAAGATTTTCATCCATGGAGTCCTTCCCAAGCTCTACGTTTGTTAAAATCAGCTCTTTTAAAGTCAGTCTAAGACTCTGGTTTGATTATGTTCTATTGTTTGTGTTTGCATTATATTGAATTCCAATATGACATGGTCATCCCTCCCCCAAAGTTCCGGCAACTTCAACCTCCCCCCCAATCACTTCTTTGTTAGTAAGAATGAGATTCAGTATAGCTGACCCTCTAGTTCCCTCTTCTACCTTTTGGATGGCAAAGTTGTTAGCTAGGTTGATCAAGAACCTGTTCAATCTCCCACTTAATGCAGAGTTTGTCTCCCAGTTGATGTCAGGGTAAAGTCCCTCATTACTATTGTGGTGTGTTTCCTACATACATTTGTTAACTAGTTAGCAAAAAGTTCATTATTTCTTCTGCTTGGTTGGGTAGCCTGTAGTATACACCTAAGGTAATGTCATTCTTTTTCCCTTTTATATTTATATTCCCATATGCATTCTAGGAGGCTTTCATTCTTGGTTTGTACATTTCTGTAGAGATGTAGTGATCTCTTACATATAATGCAGCTCCACCTGCTTGTAGGAGATGACCAGGCTAAGCCTGAGGGAGGGGTCAAACACATCATCAGTCATGAGTCCCCTCCACACCCACAAAAGATCTACATCCAGGCCACCATGAATTCTTTCCTATTCTTAACTCCCACTAATTTCCCTTGACCATTAGTAGTTCAGATTCTTGTAACGAGCTTAAGCTTGCAATAAATCTTTATACTCATTTGAACTGCCTGAATCCCAATTTCCCTGGCACTTGTCTTTTGTTAGATCTGTTTCTTCTGAACAGTTTGTATCCTTCCATCAGTACATTCTAGTTGTGAGTTTTCTCCCACCAAGCTTTGGTAATGGCAACTATATCATACTTGCCCTTGTGTACTAGTACTTCAAGTTCACCTTTTTGTTCCCCAGACTTTGAGCGTTTATGTATAGGCATTGAGTTCTGTATGGTTGACTCTGGGTATGTTTCCTGTATCTCCTACTTTATTTCTGAGATTTTCTTCCTTCCCATCACTCCCTACCTCATTGTTTGGTTGACTGTCTTGGGGTTTATGCTTGGGATTAGGTCCTAAAGATCCTAAGGATTGGTCATCCTCCCCCTTCAATTTAGTTTAAAACTCTTTTGATAAATTGAGCCAGTCATTTTCTGAAAACATTCTTCCCAGTTCCTGTGAGGTGCAGCCCATCCCATGCTAGAAGACCTTCATGTAGGTAATGCAGACCATGGTCTAGGAATCCAAAGTTCTCTTGGTGGCACCAACTCTTAAGCCAGTGGTTCATTTCTAAAATTCTTTGTTCCCTCATTGGATGTTGGAACATGTAGACATCAATTTCTGGCTGGGATGAAAGATTTTCCATATCTAGCAGGAAAACGTTTTCAGGACTAAGACCATTCTTGTTTTTATGAGAACAGACACGATTGATCTGTTCAGTGGTCTAGCCACCAGGGCAGACGTGATGATTTCATACAGAAAAGCATGTGGTCCAAGTCCAGCAGTTGAAAGATTTCTGAGTTAAATCATTAGAACAGATAAATGATAGATGTATTCATTTATTTAGGAAATAATGTATTAATACCTTCAGAAACTTCTTAATCAATGGATGAGAAATAATTGTACTTACATATTGTTCATAGAAGGCTACAATAGCAATTAGATAAACTTTTTAAAGTCCATTTTTTAAACTCATTAAAGTGGAAGGAGAGCAAGAATTAGACAGCAAAAATAAGTAATAGATAATTGATATAATAGATCCATTTATCACAGACATATAAAAAAGAAAAAAAATATTCTAATTCACTTCCTTGATTGGCTTTTTGGCCACTTCCAATATAGTTCAAGTATTCAATCTTAAAGTTGGAAAAGAGCGATCCTCTGTGCTCTGAGGCAGAGGGAGTAAATATAAAGGTATTTTAGCAGGTAGTCTGTACTGTAGGAAGTTCAGATTTGAAAAGAGGCTTTGCCGCAAGGACACATCAAGATATGGAGTAGAGGCTAGTAGGGCCAACAACTAGGATGACCAGTATGATGTACATGCCATCTCCGGGTGCCCTTTTCATTGTTCAAACACTGTAGTGCATGACTCTTTGCACAACCTAGTCTATGAGGAGTTCCTCAGATGAGCTGAGAACTTTTTAAAGTTTATGCATGAACTGCAGTGGCATCCAAATAGGCAATAATTTCTGTCTTATGGAGAGGATAAAAAGTCAATCTTCTATATAGAAAAAGATATTTCTGTTAGAATTTTATGCTTATACTCCCGATAGTAATCACTTCCCTAATATATTATTACTGAAAACCTTGAACCAGTTCTATTTAGAATTTAATCCTCCATTTTATGAACACATAAATAGAAGGCCGGGTACATGAAGAGGACAGCACAGTATAAAGAGTTACTTAAACACTTATGTCTAAGGCAAATGGGAGTTTTTTAGTCCTATTACAAACTTCTTTATAAGCAAAATAAATTAAATCAAGAAAGTTGGGTTATCCTTCTCTGCCAGAATTTTAGGTATGCAATCAACAAGATGCTTGGCAAGTAAAGTTAGCCTCAAAATGTGATTTTGAAGATCATGGCTAACATCCAAGTAACAAGTATTTATTTATTTATATCCCACATTTATTACTTCTACAAATAATGCAAGGTGGCAGACATATTCAACGCACCTTTTTTGCAAGTCTGACTTCATCTCTGCAGATTCTTGCTAAATGCTGGTATTCTGCTTTAATTATATATCCCTCTTTCCATTTTTTATACTTGTAAAATAGAAAGCTAGCAATTCTCAAGCCAGAGCTGGCAGTTAAGTAAACACTCAACAATGGCTCAGTTTCAAGGCCACCCAGTGCTGTGCAGAGATTGTTAATTTATGTGAAGAAAAAGCTATGGGTCTGAACCACTTCAGCTTTATTGCACTGAGGCAGTCAGCAATAAATTGCTGCATTTGATTTCATTCCTGTTTTCCAATTGAAAAGAACTGTGTCTACTAGAATTCTGGTCTTGGGAAACTTTAATTGTCTAGGAGATTTGTGATTTACGTTGATAATAACGTACAGTATAGTATGATGGATATAGAGCAAAATACTGTGAAATCTTGCTTCATTCAGTTTATAGTGTGAAAATAAGCTGAATAGTGTGAAATTGTCACTGAAATGTAGTTATAATTGAAAATGAGTATGGATGCACAAAAGGTTTATTCTGTGCATAGTGGTGCTCTAGATGTTTTGAGCAAAAGTGTTTTGTTTTGGGGGAGTATAAGCAACAAAAAACCAACACTGGCACTGGCAGATGAGGGGAGACAAAGAGAAGGGAAAACTATCGATAACTGAAGGGATAGACATCCAATAGAATGTGAGAGAAGAAAAGGAACAACATACTCATATACCACCACAAAATCACTCTATAACCCCTAAAAGTTATTTTAAGCCAAAATCCAGAATAACAAAATTTTGAGATTTTATTTTTGTTTAACCACAGCTGATCTGAAAGGCAGAATGTCTGATGTTTTATGTTCCGTAATGTGTTAAAAAAAAACTAATGCCCCCCTGAAACAGTTTCTGCTTCATAAGCACCCCAAATGATTCCCTTGCCTAAATATTCACGAACAATCAAGAATCCAAAACACAATCGACTCTTCATGTTAAAAAAGACAAGAGGGATAAATAAAATCTAAAGTAAGTCCATTATGTAATAATGGCAGAATATTCTGAAGGCAAAAAAAAAAAAAAAGATGCAGTTCTTCTTTCCATATTAATGAAGACTACATTAAAAAAAATCTTGAATATTATTATATAAAGTTTCAGTACTGGATATTAAACATATTCATTACCTTGCTACATGATTAATAACTGGAGCAAAGTTGGTTGGTCCATAAAGTTGCACAGATTTTAAACTCATATAGTACGCTTCCATTACGCCATCAATTCCATTGCAATAAGGATTTTGTGGGTTTCCATTCTGTAAAGTTAAAACCAGGAAAATGTATTAATTATTGAGAATGTTACTTATAAAATAGTATTATGACTGACAAAGGCCACAATGAGCATTGCATGGGCTATATGGGACTCTAAAAAAGTAGGCAAACTGTATTTTAAGATAGTTTCAGGAGTTTTAAGGGATGAAGTGGCTCCTTAAGTAACTGCAAAGCTTAAGTCACTCATTTTGCCCATTATCCACTCAAAATCTCCAAATCCAAGTAAGTAGGGAGGTGTGGCCACTATAATATAATAAGAATGCTATAATAAGAATGCTGATAATCTGCATGTGCTTCCTTGATCACACATCCTTCACTTCTAGCCTTTTTCTTTCTAAATTCAGTTAATTATCACAACACCATTACCATTGCTATGGATAATCTGCAAAATTTCTTCATTTCTACTCATCTTCCCATAAAAAAGTGAAATATATTTCTTTCTTACGTTAGGTAGAATCACATACGATGTCTTAAAATTTCATGAAATCATTCAGACAAGATGATGGAAGATGATACAGAAGTGAAGCCAAGTACAAATGATAAGTTTGATCCAATTTGCCAAGAAAGAATGTATTTTTTTTTTTTTAATTTGGTACTGACAGAAAAAAATTGTGTCCATCCTAAATTGAACCAAACTAAGGATGTATCTATGCCAGCCTTTTTGTTTTCAGTACTGAGATACAGGTAAGATACTTCTCAGAAACCCATAAATAAGAAAAAGAAAGCCACTCTTCCTGATTGCTTAGATGCTTGGAAGATATATAAGGCATGTTAAAAGAGACAAGAGGGCTAAATAAAATATAAATAAATATATTATGTAATAATGGCAGAATATTCTGAATGCAAAAAAAAATGATGCAATTTATTTGTTTGTTGGCTGGTTTAATATGCTGCCTTTATTATTATTATAAACAACTCAAAGGTGGCAAACATATTTAATACTTCTTCCTCCTTTTTCTCCCACACAACTTTATGAAGTGAGTTGAGCTGAGAGTGTGTGACTGGTCCATGGTCACCCAGCTGGTTTTCATGACTAAAGCTATATTAGAACTCAATCTCCCAGTTTGTAGCCTGGTGCCTTAGTCCACTAGACCAAAGTGGCTCTTAATCCATACGTTATATAATAAACCTTAGAGTAAGGGGGAGGGGACATTTCTGACTTTATACAAACTGTCAAGGAGATGAAACAAGGACGTATTTTAGCGCCATTGCTTTTTAACATGTTTATCAACTGTTTAATTAAACCCTTCAGAGAGTTGTTATCCATGCACCTAAATTAGCTGATAGACATCTCCCAATTCCCACTGTATGCTGATGATGCTGTTCTTCTCTCCTTCTCTTCTATAGTCATGAATTGAGCACTAAGAACCCTGGCATCCTACTGCAATAAGGAACAATTAGTTATCAACTAATTGTTTTAAGGTTTTTAGTTTTTTTTCCAACAAAAGACAAAAACACAAGTGGAGAATTGATTCTCATGAATTAGAGCAAGTCAAATGTTTTAAATATTGTGCATAGGATCTCTGGCCTCTAAGAAATTAACATTCCAAGTAAATTATGTCATTTCTACTGCCCAAAAGAATGAACAAGCAATACCTAAACTATATAGGTAACAAACTTGCAATCAAACTGTTTATGGATAAAACAGTTGCCCAACTATTATAGTTTTTATTTTATTTTAATATTTCTAGTTTGGCTTGATTTTGTCTGGTTTTTGTTTTGCTTGGTTTTTATGCTTTTTAATGGTTTTATTAACTGTTTTTAGCTCTGTTGTGTGCTGTCCAAAGTCGCTTCTTTGTGAAATGAGAGGCTATATAAAGTGATTTATTAAATAAATAACCTGAGATACAACTTGACCCATATATATATAAGGGCTTATGAAACCACTGAATTGAATAGTTGAATAGACTTAGTTTGATATCCCGAAATGCATCCCTAATGCAGTCTTGAGGCTCGAAGCTAATGTGCCAAATATTAAGGCCCAGACCTGGACCAGGTTTCTGATCTCAGGGCTCAGAATTATATTTGACCCTACAGGCCTATTCCTTCTGCTATTGTCAGACAGCTATCTGTCTCATTGGCATTGTTCCCATATAGAAGAACTTTACAGTCTTGGCCTATATCTCCTTAATACTTAAGCCAAGTAAACCTGGAGACGGTCAAATCAGTACATCAAAAAAATAAAAGAAGTAAAATAAGAACACGCAATCTTTGAACATGTTCTTTTTTAAAAAACAACAACTACTATTACATAAGTTGCTTTAATAGTGAGATGGGTGACCTATAAATTAAACATACAAGCAAATAAATATATTTCTTACCAAGGCAAACTCATGAGATATTCTTCCATCCGGGGGCAGTTTTGCACCAAAACCTAGAGCTGGAAACATTTTGTCACTATCATAGTCTTGAATGATTTCACCTACTGCTTTTAATGCCATGCCATATGCATTCAGTTGGTATGGATTCATGTAGTGAAGTGAGGTTGGATGTGCAGGGTTACCTGTTTTAAAATATATGTAGAGGATGTTTAGTAGATGTGACTTTATATGTACGTTTATATAGTTCTCTATACCTGGTATCTTGGTACTGGTTGTTAATTGGTTCCGGGAGGCACGACGAATACCAAAAACATTAAGTACCAAATTTTTTCCATAAGAAATAATGCAAATAAATTAAATGCGTTCCAAACCAAAGACAATGTACATTTTTAAGGCAACATGTAAAAAGATAGGGCTGTATATCATTACTTTAATAAGAAATAAACTTAAAAATGAATATTTAGATTAAATAAAACTTTACTTTATCTGTTCTGTACAGATGAGAAAAAAATACACAAAATGACCACAAGCTAGATGTGCACAGGGCAAGAGCTACTGCAGGACTAATATGTGACCTTTTGTTTCAGCTGTAAAGTGTGTTGAGTCATCAAGCTACCAACACTGACAAGTTCTAGCTTGCATGTTGAGTACCAAACAAACGACGACTATCAGGACAAAAATGTCTTGTCAAAATATGTTCCAGTACCAAATTCAACAAATTTCAAAGCAGTTGAGTACCAAGGTATGACTGTAGGAGCAAGCATCTCTCTAATTGCTACTTTCTTAACAGATATTATTTGTACTATTAATAGATATTTCTGATTATTTCTGCCCTCAACTTTACTACACACGGAACTGAATTCCCCATTATTCCATCAAAGGCTGCCTTCTTTTCCATGTGAATAACACAGATTTCGACAATAAATTTGTTAGTGATGAAAAAGCTACACAACTTTTTCAAAATGTGGCCCGCAAAGTTAAGTATTTCTTCAAGTACGTTTTTACTATATTCAATTTAAGTATATAATGGGCTAAATGGGCACACGGGTATACTGCTTTGGTCATTTTTAAAATTGCATTACATCATGGCAATTTTAATGTTGCTAAATTTGAAAATTGTGCAGCAATAGTTCAAAAGAAATGTATAGTCACCAAAATAGAGAAATGGAGATTGAGAGCCAAACTTATCTCTAAATCAAAGGTTGCAAATAAACCTGCTTCAGGTTCTAAAAATAAGAGAACCTTTTAAAAATGTCTTTATGAAAAGTATCTAAAATGTTATACAATTACGTCCATAACAGATGTCCATATTTCATTGTAAGCACTAGATCTTGTGGATGACTTTGAACTTCCTAAGATTATGTGAAGAACCATAGAATCATATGCCTGGAAGTGACCTTGGAGGTCTTCTAGCCCAAAATTTCTTTAATTTTCTGCTAGGCTTCATGAGCTCATTTTACTTTGAAAAGAAAAATAAGCAACAAAAGCTTTCAAATTAATTAAAAATAAAATAATTAAAATGGAGCACAGTTTATATTTCATAATATATGGCAAGTGTAATTAATAAAACTCTTCCTTCCAGCCATATTGATAGAAAGAAGAAAAGGAGGCATCATATGATTCCAAGATCTAGATTCATTCATGCCTTTTTTAATCATATCAAACCATGGTTTTCTAGTTTTATAAAACAAGCCTAAATAGCCATCTGTCTGTATTTGTATGTATACACTATTACCATAAATTGCATACAAATATAACCATATTGTATAGATATATGCAAACCTAGATTTAGACTTGATTTTTACTGTAAATAAAAATGAATATAAGCATATAATGCCAAAAACAAATAGCAGTTTAATAGCCTCTCATGGGTAAGATAATTAAAAGCTTTCAGAAACATAAGGCTTCCCATCTTTTTCTAATAATATATCAGAAAGGAATCTAGGCAGTGAATGCTAGGTTACTGAAATACAGCACAGCATTTTTCACAGCAAACAAGACAAAGAACTCTTTCTAGAGTGCTTAATAATGCATTCTCAGTTTGAATGTACTGGCTTTGATCCACATTTCTATAGACAGAAATGTCTTCAATAAAAGGACTTTATTTCCTCCCTTCTTGCTTCATCATTCAGTGCCTCCTGAAGATATAACTATTAAGATTGAGAAATCCTTAGCATAATGTGGGAATATGCAGAATGAAGCCATTAGCACTTTTCTATTTAGAGAGGGAACTTTTGCTTCCAAACTACTGTAATTTACTTGCATTAAGCTTTTAGAATACATTAAGCCAAAATGAAAGCATATAACATCAAAATAATTCCCACAATTGAAATGTTTAGAAAACTGTATGGTATACCCCAACTAAGTGAATAAACTACACAACTCTTACCATTTGAAGCTGTAAAATCAATAGCCACGGTGAAATTAATTTGAGTCCTATTAAAAAAAACATTAATAATGCAAATTATTTAGGACTGAGGTTTAGTATACGAGGAATATAAGAAAAAAACAATAATTACAAATGTTCCCATATATAAATTTCAAGCTGCATTGATCAAAAATTAAACTTATACTTAATATATTATCTTTTAGAAAGATCTTTTATGAAAATGGAATTCAAAAGAGTATGCACTTATAACTCTTTTGTCATATATTTGGAATATTCGAGACAAATATATTGTATAATAATAATAATAATAATAATAATAATAATAATAATAATAATAATAATAATAATAATAATAATAAAGTTGGAAAGGACCTTGGAGGTCATCTAGTCCAACCCCCTGCTCAGGCAGGAAACCCTATACCATTTCAGACAAATGGCTGTCCAGTCTCTTCTTAAAAAGTTCCAGTGTTGGAACATTCACCGCTTCTGGAGGCAGGTTGTTCCACTGGTTAATTGTTCTAACTGTCAGGAAGTTTCTCCTTAGTTCTAGGTTGCTTCTCTCCTTGATTAGTTTCCATCCGTTGCTTCTTGTCCTGCCTTCAGGCTCTTTGGAGAATAGCTTGACTCCCTCTTCTTTGTGGCAGCCCCTGAGATATTGGAACACTGCTATCATGTCCCCCTCGTCCTTCTCTTCATTAAACTAGACATACCCAATTCCAGCAACTGTTCCTTATATGTTTTAGCCTCCAGTCCCCTAATCATCTTTGTTGCTGTTCTCTGAACTCTTTCTAGAGTCTCAATATCTTTTTTACATTGTGGTGACCAAAACTGGATGCAGTATTCCAAGTGTGGTCTTACCAAGGCATTGTAAAGTGGTATTAATACTTCATGTAATCTAGATTCTATCCCTCTGTTAATGCAGCCTAGCACTGTGTTTGGCTTTTTTGGCAGCTGCAGCACACTGCTGGCTCATATTTAAGTGATTGTCCACTAGGACTCCGAGATCCCTCTCACAGTTACTACTATTGAGCAAGGTACCACCTATACTATACCTGTACATTTGGTTTTTCTTGTCTAAATGTAGAACCTTACTTTTTTCACCATTGAATTTCATTTTGATAGATAGCGCCCAGTGTTCAAGTCTGTCCAGATCCTTCTGTATCTTAAGCCTGTCTTCTGGAGTGTTGGCTATTCCTGCCAGCTTGGTGTCGTCTGCAAATTTGATGAGTTCCCCATCTATTCCCTCGTCCAAATCGTTGATGAAGATGTTGAAGAGTACTGGGCCTAGAACAGAGCCCTGGGGCACCCCACTACACACTTCCCTCCATGTAGATGCAGTTCCATTGAGGACCACACACTGAGTACGGCTGGTCAGCGAGCTACAAATCCGTCTGGTGGTGATGCTGTCTAACCCACATTTTTCTATTTTATCAAGTAGTAGGTTGTGATCTACTTTATCAAATGCCTTACTGAAGTCCAAGTAAATTATATCCACAGCATTCCTCTGGTCCACTAATTTTGTCACTTGGTCAAAGAATGCAATAAGATTTCTCTGGCATGATCTGTTTTTGACAAACCCATGTTGGCTTTTAGTAATGACTTTGTTTGCCTCTAGGTGATTCGTTGTTTATCTTTTCCAGAATCTTCCCAGGTACTGAGGTCAGGCTGATAGGTCTGTAGTTTCTTGGATCCATTTTTTCCTTCTTTGAAGATGGGAACTACATCAGCACTTTTCCAATCCTCTGGTAGTTCCCCAGTGCTCCAGGATCTTTGAAAGATATAGTTCAGTGGTTCTGAGATCACATCTGCCAGTTCCTTCATAACCTTGGGGTGTAATCAATCTGGTCCTGGTGATATGAACTCGTCTAGGGTGGACAGGTGCTCACTTACCCATTTTTTGCCTATCTTAACTTATGTTTCTAATCTGTTTTTTACAGTACTAAATGTGAACAAAGGAAAGATATCCCAGCAAGTAGCATGGCCAAGCAAGTATTACTTGGGTTTATTATCAACATATTGAAATAAATGAACAGAAATATCATAGATTGGCATAGTTTTCTCTTCCTTTGTCACCCCATTCAAAACCAAAGATGGCAATTCTCCATGGACCAAAGAACCCCAGATCCAGAGTCACTCGATCTTGCCAAGACTCAGTTTCAGCCTGTTGCTCCCCATCCAGCCCTTAACAGCCTCCAAGCACTGCAAGAGGGAGGTCATGGCATCTCTTAACTCACCATAGGCCAAGACATACAGCTGAGTATCAACAGCATATTGCTGATATTTCAGTCCACGGTGATGTTAAACAGAAGCGGAGAGAGTACTGAGCCCTGTGGGACCCTGCAAAGCAGTGGATGAGGGATGGACCTCTCACTTCCTATCAATATTGACAGAGTGGCCACAGAGAAAGGAAGTGAACCTGTACAGCACAGAGCCTCCCACTCCCAAGTCTCTCCAAAAGAATACCACGGTCAATGGTATCAAAGGCCGCCGAGAAGTCAAGTAGAGCAAGGATGGATGTACTACTCCCATCCCGCTTCTGCCAGAGATCATCAAAAGGCGCAACCAACGCCGTTTCCATTCCATATCCAGGTCTGAATCCTGATTGGTGTCTAAATAATTCATTTCAGGAACCTCTGGACGGCTGCATAACAACCTTCTCAACAACCTTCCCCAAAAAAGGAAGATTGGAGACATGTTAAAAATTATCCCACAGGGTGGAGCCCAGCAATGACTTCTTAAGAAGAGGCCTCCTTAAAATGCTACCCCTCCTGCAGGGAAGCATTAATCACACCAGTCCCCACCTCCTGGGAAGCTTTCACAAGTGGTTTACTTTGTCAAATGCCTCACTGAAGAACAAATATATTATGTTCATAGCATTTTGCTGGTCCACTTTTCCCCCCTTTTTTTGAAGATGGGGACTACATCAGCTCTTTTCTAGTCCTGTGGTAGTTCCCCAGTGCTCCAGGATCTTTGAAAAATATAGTTCAGTGGTTCTGAGATCACATCTGCCAGTTCTTGTAACTTTAATACAGCTATTAAAAATTAATTTATAAGTGAAACGTACATCATTTCACTAAAATGTAGAGGCCTATTACAGGTAAATCCTCATCTGGATAGTACATATATTAAGACAAACCATATACTACATGTCTAATACCTTTAATTTAAATGTCAGAAAGCAAAAACAAGCTTTCAGATTTCAAAAGCCTTGTTTAGGTTAAATGCTACACAATCATGCAAAAGAAACCAAAGCAAAACAAGTTGGTGTAACAATCCTTGTAATCTGTAATTTCTGAAAGATTTAAAATGGAGTACTGTTAGGCATGTACAACCAGATCCACACGTGAAGAATTCAATTAGGACATAACAACACACGCTCAAAATGATAAGCTATGCTTTACTATTACTTACTTACTTTATTATTACTTACTATTACTGTACTTATTATAAATTTTGAGACCTTGGCTTTTTTAGTTTTTTGCTACATATTTTTATTTGTATGGATAGTTTAACATTTAAATCTATCAAGTGGTTGATAATTTATTGATTTAGTTGCATTTCTGAACCATGTTCTCCCATATTAATATAACTTAATAAACCCTACTCCCTTCTAGCACTGATGATGTTAGCTTGTTTGGTAATGAAACATCTGTAGGTAAACAACCAAGCTCAGAGAGAACCACACAGCATATATTATTTATTTTATATTCTTAGTAATATAATTATAAAATATTTATAATAACAATCAAAACTCCTAAGTTGTTATATTTTTTTATACTGTTTGAAATTAGTTCTCACATGATTTGAAGACTGGTACCTACATCAGGCTGGTACCACAAGGAATTGCTTTTAGCCCTTATATAAAGAGCAGCAGGAGAAAGAGGCATCCCCTGTTAAACTGGGCAAGAAATTCTTCGATGATTTAAATTCAACAATATTGAGATTTATATGGCAAGGGAAGAAAGCACGAATTAAAACTAAACTGCTACAAGAAACAAAAGATAGAGGGGGTTTTGGACTTCCGGATTGGAGACTTTATTACCAATCGTCCATTTTGCTTTGGCTTAAAGAATGGATTACATTGAGAAATAAACGAGAAAGAGGCATAAGAAATTTGAACCCTCCTTGTAATATAAATAGAACTTGCATTTGATACTGAAGTCACTGAAATTCTTTATAATGGATTTATTATTTTGCTACAATAAAAATATTATTCCTGATTCTTCGTGTCCTAATAAACATATTCTTTGACAGAGACCTGACAACTATACCTAAAACAATATCTCTGTAAGAAACTAGTACAAAGAATTTATGCTCCTATTTTATTCTTAATGCAAGTAAAATCTTGTTTTTAATCAGCTTTCTGGAGTATTTACTTACCCTCCTTTAATATAGTCGAGAAATGAAACTTCTGTTTCCACTAGGAAGGAAAGTAAAGTTACCTGAGAGCAAATGATACATAAGAAGTAATGAACATTAATTTTCAAAACAGCCATATAAAGAACATCTATTTTTAGAATGCTGAAATATTCTTTTAAATTAGAAAAGTTTATATTTATTTAAAACTTTCCGTTATACAGTAAAGTGAACATTTTGTGGTGATCTTGGTATGTATCAGTAACAACTTTTTTCTCCACTTTGCAAAATCCACAACTATTGAAAAGAGTCCTGTCATTTCTCTATTGACAGCTCTGTTTGGAGAATTTCACCTATCAATTCCTGCAATGCAAGCAAGGACTCAGGCTGTATGCCTCTGACCCTTGCAATATTGGCAGACAACCTCAAACCTCCTGGGAAATAGTGATCCAAAAGAAACTGAGTCTCTATGGTTTCACCAATAGTCAGAGCAAACTAGATCAATACTATGGCAAAGGATCTTAGATACAGAAATCAACAGAAATTGCTACTTTCTCTAATAATATAATTGCAAATTACTTAATGAGTGCCTAAACCAGCCTCATGTTTACATCAATTACTATTCCCCAACTTAGGAGAGCCTTATTTTAACTCAATTTAATACTCTCCACACTGCTGTCTTGAAAGGGAAATATAGGAAAATCCCACATGAAACCCAGTATTGTCCCTATGATATGGATACCACAGAAACCACAGCCCATGTTCTTCTGTATTGTCAAATTCTACAGGGACAATAACAGTTTACCCCTTTTATTTAAATTTTCAAGGTACTCAAACTTTTATTCTATTATTAAACAATTAAAATAAATTTATTTCTCTAAAAATAGCAACACTTTGCTACATGTTGCTAATAGTTTTTGTTAGAACATACTTTTTTGTATTGTTCAGTTTATTGAATGTACTTTTATTGATTAATGAGTGAAATGAAGTTTCTATCCGAAGGCATGCATGCATTTTTGTTTTCAGAGACTACCAGGATTATCTCCTAAATTAATGTTTAAAAGTACTGCTTGGTCTAGCATTAATGATTGCCAACTGTGTAAATAGCGAAACAAAACATGGTGAGACAAAACCTTCAAAGTATAAGGTTATTATTCCTAGTTTCACGTCATATATGTAAATAAGAATAGTAATACAGTTATCTGTTTTTGTTTCCTCAGAATAACTAAGCCATTTAAATTTCTGAAATGTTTTGGAAGAATTATTGGCTTCTGTTAAATGACATATTCATTGAAAGAGCTTCAGATTTTCACATATGAATTTTATTATTGATAATTTAACTTCTAGGAAATCACAGTTTCCTAAGTCAGAAAATTATTCAGGCTTTATATTTATTTCTAAGCATTTTAACCAGACTATGTTAACTCTTAAGTGAAAATATCAAAACTATATCAGACCAAGTCTTACTCACTATTTTTTAATATTTTGAGCAATCTAAATTCAGTGATGATAAATTTTGGAGGCTCCTTACACAAATTCTTCCAGAATTTAACTGCAGTAATTGTAATGTGAATTTATATATTTATAGTTTTATTTTAATGTTGTAAACTGCCCTGAATCAGCTTACACAGGATGGGTGGCAAACAAATTTAATAAATAATAATACTGGCAAATTCAACTTCAGCCAATTGCTCAGAACAACTTACATCCTGCAACAATATCTCTAACACCATAAAACATCCACATCTACCTATCCTAGGTCCTTGGGAAGGACTTGTTAGGCGGACAAAAATGGCACATCTGGCTGGCTGCAACGAACCATAACTTACTTCAGGATACATACAAAGGAGGGAAACGTAGTAATAAAAACCAGGCACTTAACTGTTCCTGAATTAACATACTTTTTCTTTTTTGCTTTTTTCTTTGGATTTATTACCTAGGAAGATAAGTAAATAAAGTATATTCAATATTAATGCAAATTTTTTTCTTGTTTCATACACCTTTAGAAGGCAACTGAATCCCTTTAACATCCACTATACAGACTTCCCCAAACAACTAGCTTTTCAAAAGCAAAGATGAATTTGCAGGGGCTCCTTGGCTGCTACTATATCTTTTTCTTTGGAGTTAATTATAGGAAGGACTGGAAAGTAAGAAGTAACAGGGAAAGGAGAGAGGGGATGAGAAAGTCAGTGGAAGAAAACTGTCCACTAATGCACCGAACAGAGCAGAGATGTATCATGTGTTATCCTAGGAGTACACATAACTTCCTGCATCACTGCATTCTATATCAGCTGAAGCTTTCAGATATTATTTAAAGCCTACTCCCTGTAAAGCATATTACAGCAGTCCAATCTGGAGATGACTAGGGCATAAATGACCGTGAACAAAGCAAGAATTGGGTGCAACTGGCATACAACTTAAAGCATCTCTTTATCCAGTCAGATCAATTTCTTATTGGTTTTCAATATGCAGTTCCTAGCCAAGAAGCATCTTCAGTTCAGAAGCTTCTTGGATGAGAAGCAAAATATTTTCAAAGAAAAAAAAAAGTCCCATTGCCTTTTGGAAAAAGCATCTTTGGGACAACAGCCAAAGACTGTTTTTATTTTTCCTCAATTTCTCAAATAAACTTTAATTAAAGGTTTGAGGTGATAAGTATTAATTTCTTAAAATAAGGAAATACACACACACACACACACACACACACACACACAGAGAGAGAGAGAGAGAGAGAGAGAGAGAGAGAGAGAGAGAGAGAGAGAGAGAGAGAGAGAGATCAATTTAACTCTCTTTACCTCATATACATTAAACTGTGACTGGCCTCTAGATAATTCCCTATAGCTTGTTGTGAATTCTCCAATAAAATCATGACTAGAAACACAAAGAAATATTCACATTAGTAGAGTCAAGCATTACAATGACATACTGTATGTTAATATATTTGCCTACGTTATTTTAAATAAATTGTTCACAATTTTGGAGACTATAGATTTCAGTATTTCAAATCTCTATAAGCTTAATAATAAAAGCACAAGTCTTTCCAATGTTCATATTCTCAATGGTTTGCACTTGGCCACTAGTTGATCTTCTGTAATATCACACTGTTATCAAGAAACATTAAAGATTCTGTTCAAAAAGCACAGTGCTAATGTTTGAAGTAGCAAACTTTAGAGGGCTGCTGGCCAAGAGACAATTAAGGCAGTGACCCATAAAATGCTTAGGTTGTGGAATAACCACTAATCGGACAGGGAGGCAGAGCAGTTAATGGAGCTGAGAAATGTATGTATACTTAAATGAAAGAGCCAAAAATTTGGTTATTAAGTCATTTTTAAAAAAAGAAGGGTCAAAAGCATCAAAGAAAAAAAAGTTTGATGCTTGATAAAAATACCATCACATCAGGCATTCTTTCAAAAATTAACTAATCGCTAAAACAGGGCTCCCCAACCCCCACGTCCGTGGCCTGTTAGGAACTGGGCCACACAGCTGGAGGTAAGCGGTGGGCGAGCGAGCAAAACCTGAACTACCACCCGCTCCGGTCTGTGGGAAAATTATCTTCCATGAAACTGGCCCCCTGGCGCCAAAAAGGTTGGGGTTCCCTGTGCTAAAAGAAATAAAAATCCAAAGCATGTCTCTTAAAAGTGATGGGGCAAATGTATTTTATCAGGGTTTTTTTTTCACACATCAGTATGCTCAGTGTAGAAGTACAGTGTATGTACATATGTGTTTGTATTTGTGTATGTGTGTATAAATGACAGCAAAAGTAAGGAAACGGCAAGCAGTAAGAGCTGCTAAGATTCATGTCTTTTCTATTAATTCCCATCTTAAAGGTTTCAGTCAAATTAATTGATAAATGCACCTTCATAACACCCCAAATAGCTAGTATTAAAAATATAGGTTATGCTATATCTTCTATACATTTAGTGAAGTGCATATAATAATTACCTTCCATCTCTATCCCAGTCATACACTTCTATCTTAATTGTTCTGTAAAAAAAATAAAGAAAACATTCTAGAGTAAAAAATACATTTGAACTGTGTTATCACTGCCAGCCATTTTGCTCAAATTTAAAGGGCAATATAATTCATTTATAAAATTCTCAAGATATCTTTTAAGAGGCAAGTATTAAGATGATGTATAATTGAATCTAAAATCATTATAAAAAACCTTTAAAGTCAAACTAGTTACTCAAAGATCTAGCCGATTTTTCTTAGTTTGACTTGAGAAAAAATATACATCTTACTTAACCTGTCTGATATTCCAAACGTGGGTATCCAAACTTAAGATACCACAGGGGAGAAGATACAGTAAAACCTCAGTTTTGTAGATCCCTCTTCAGCAGATTTCAGATACAACAGACAGAATTTCAGATGAGATTTAATTTCCAAATAATAAAATCCACTGTTCTCAAAATAGTCTAGGCAACTGCTTTAATATATGTCATTTACATCTATTGATATCATTTATATAATTATGTACTTCACTTAATTTATATACATAAAATTATACATAATACAAATGTTAAAAAATAAATGAAGTAAACTGATGCAAATGACATAAATTACATCAGTTGACTGGACTGATGTAAATACAAGTTTAACAAACACTTGGCTTTAACACAACTATTTCCCCCAAACTGGTCTATGTAACCTAAATTTTATTGTAATGAAGGAATGAGATATTGTAAATATTTCATATTTTGTACTTTAAAAAACTGAAATACTAAACTTTTTAATTAAACAAATAAATTAATACATGGATAGGGAACAACCAAATCTTCAGAGGCATTGGCACAAAGCATTCAATATCTGTTCTTATTTATTTGGTAACTTTTAGCAGTCATGACTTAGGGAGAAATAAGCATGGGTAGAATGTAAAAGGATCTACAGGTATATAATGTAAAGAAATGGTAGATGAACAAAACTACATAAGTGTAATGAAACAAAATATTTTTAATCAAATTGTATAAGTGAAAAAATAATAGAGATTTTTCCCTACCTGAAAAACACATTTCTCTGAGGGTAGGTCCAGTTATCCCAACTTCTCATTCCATAGATGACTGACAGGCAGATGTAGCCATGAGGCAG
This sequence comes from Azemiops feae, assembly GCA_023970755.1. NCBI lineage: Eukaryota > Metazoa > Chordata > Lepidosauria > Squamata > Viperidae > Azemiops > Azemiops feae. The sequence goes on along the minus strand of JALGBA010000143.1, from coordinate 28,349 downwards.
ATACTGCTGCTAGAGTACATAAAACTATCCGTATGATATTTTATAATATACTAAAAGAACACTTTCAGTTGGAAATATGTGGATTGTTGGATCTACTCTCAGAGAAATATTTTAGGGGCAGGAGCAAATTCTTCATGATAGCAATCATTCACAAGAATGACTATTATACAACATTAACCATCTTGCTTAATATGAAGCCACAGTTTATAAATTACAGTCATCTTGTAAGACTAGTAAAGATCTCGGACTCAGGTTTGCAGATCTCTTCAGAAGAGGTCACAGCCTATACTATTATTTCTACTTTGATAAAATGAAGGAATGTTTTCCCTGAAGGAATGTTTCATTGAATTTGTGTCATGAATAAAGAAATCAATGTTGTTAAAAACGGCTTTTACCTCTTTCTCATTTCCAAGTCAGATGAAGCCTATCAGCTTGTCCAGATTGGGTTCTTAAACATCAATAGATCATTTGGAGTCACTATCGCTGCCTTCCTCAGAATTTACTGCGGAAGGCAGCTCAGGCATATAATAAATTAATGAAGCTGCTTCTGAGGAATTACGTCTAGCTACATTTAGTCACTAATGTCAAATGTAGCTAGATGTATATATGGTTAACCATATTTGTTCCTAAGTTTAAAGTTCAAAGTAACACAAAATGAAGGTGCAGAAAGCTATATATTTCAAACCTCAGAATATATTAGCATTTTGGGTAAGCATACTCTTTCTAGTCCATGTCAATTTGAACTGTAGTCATAATTTTAACTGAACTGCCTGCTTTCAAAATGAAATATTTTAGTGCTTATTTCATGGTATTTCTTAATTTTCTTTAGAATAATATATTTTAAACAATATATCGTCTATTAATAATTATTGCTATCAGTTCTCCAACATCAAAGACTTTATATTACAGACATGGCCATACCTTTTTTCAAGTCTGTTTCAGTTGAAAATTGGTTGGGACTCACAACTAATTTCCACGCAAAACCAAACTATTTAAACAATCATGATCTATAATAATTTGTACTTGTCTAGATAAATACTGAAAGAAATATTACCTTATAAACTTCACCCAAACAATTCATTGGATACTTTTAAATTAGTGATTTTTTGTGTGCACTAGATTAATATTTTGCATCCCATAATGGATGGCACTTATAAAAAGCAAAGAAAACTGGCTAGTGAAAATGCTGTGCCTTTTTAAGAAAGCAGAAATCTGGCATATTAACTGAAGATGCCAAGTGTCCAGAGACAAATATGTGAGACTGAACAAGTCTCCTAAATATTTGTGTGGTTTTTTTTAAAAAATTAAGGTTAATCTATATAATTCAGCATTTCTGCACTGAAAATATATTATAATTAATTTATCTCTCTGATTTGGAAAAAAAATCTTTATTCTGACAATGAAATGAAGAAAAGGAAAGCCAGCAGATTTTCTATGCAAACATGTAACTCATTTTGTCAACTGCAAATGCTATTTTTTCTTCACTTTGTTTAGTTCAGAATACCTTGACAGACTGCTCTGAAACTTTCCTCCTCCATTCTGTGGCTTATAATGTAGCCTGAAGTTTCACACTGAAGGTGGCAAAGGGGGAAGAGAAGATAGATCAGTTGAAGTAGCGATTGTATCAGTAATGTTGGCAATCACCTAAATCGAGTTTATTTATCAGAAGCACTGAATGTGGTACTCAAGATTCCTATCTCTTGATATGATAGATGTTAGGAAATGAATGAGAGTACCATGTATTCTGTTGAAGTTTCCTAGTCTTATTTTTATCCAATCTATTTTAAGCAAGAAGACATTTCCATAAAATTTAATAAAAGTTTAGCTTGAGGAAAGTATAATCATCAATGTTTACTTTTTAATATTATAGAGCAGTAATTAATATCTTAGTGTACTAGCAGCAGTAACTTCTTGTTTCCTGATATTTTGATTTTTATCTGCTTGTCAATCATCTGTGGAAAGAGTAGCACCTATTGTTATACTAAAAATGATATATATTTCATTTAGGCTGTAGTCTTATGAATTATTATTATCATTATGGATTATTAGTTTTACATCTAAGTAAACATGTATATCAGATTGCGTTGTCAGGTATTCATGTTTAATTTAACAAGTAGTAAAATATTAATATTTATTATGAATTCTAAATTTATAAAAGGATTTTAAAAAGTTTTTACAAGGATTCAACTAAAATGAATGATCTTATAAGCATTTTGAAACATTTAAACAAAAATGGCTTCACTTACCTGTCATAATCTCCATTACAAAGTGCTCTGATCGATAACTTGAATGCCTGCCATACTGGATTTAAAGTGTTCTTTATAACTTCTGTCTTATGGCAGATTGTGAAACTAAAACAAACAAAGTATTTATTTTACTTTGTATGTATTCAGTGTCTGCCATCAGAGAACAAACTCTGAAAAATGCAATGTCCCATAGTTTGAATGAACATTTGTAAATTAAAAAAACATGATCAGTGCAGAAGATAAATATGACAGAAGTCAAAGCAAGCAAAGCAGGGGATAAGTTTTGTGATAACTTTTGAAAGGTTTTTATAGTTTTGGAGATGGTATCTAGTAACAACTGTTCCCTTTACTTAACATCACAACTTATCACTGGGGAATTACATATTCTTTCATAATCGACATGTTTAAATTACATAGAACATAGAATTGTTGGAAGGTTGGAAATGACCTCAGGGATCTTCTAATCCAACCCCCTGCCCATGGCAAGAGATCCTATACCATTCCTGTCAAATGGTTGTCCAGTCTATTTTTGAAAATCTCCAGTGATAGACCACTCACAACTCCAGAAGAAAGTGGTTCCATTGATTAATTGTTCTGTCAAAATATTTCTCCTTACTTCTAGGTTGAATCTCTCTTTAACAAGATTCTACCCATTACTTCTTGTTCTGTTCTCTAGTGCTTTATTAAATAAACCAATCCCCTCTTCTTTATGACAGTCCCTCAAGTACTAGAAGACGGTTATCATGTCGTCCCCCCCAATCCTTCTCTATGATTGGCTAGACATACTAGCTCCCTCAACCGTTATATGATTTAGCCTCTAGCCTCTTTATTATCTTTATTGCTCTTCTCTGCACACATTCTAGAGTCTTAGCATCTTTTTTTATGTTGTGATAACCAGAACTGGACACAGTATTCCAAGTGTGGCCTTAATAGTGCAGTATAAAATGGTATTATAACTTCTCATGATTTTGATGCTATCCCTTTATTAATGCAGCCCAGGACTGCATCGGCTTTTTTGGCAGCTGCAGCACACTGCCTGCTCATACTCAAGTGCTGGTCCACTGGAATACCTAGATCTCTCTTACTAATACTACCGTTTTTTACAGAGATAATTTAGAGGGATATTGATCCATAAAGAAAAGTTAATAACACTATGAAAATAAAGAGAATTTTTTCATAGACTACGAAGAGAATCCAGTAATCACTATTAAAGCTTCTAAGACTGAATATTTAGCAGAACGAATGAGAACATCTACCTGCCATCTTCATTGCTACGAAAAAATACCAGGAAGGGATCAGATTTCCCAAAAAAATCTTTCTTGTCTAATTTGTTTGCACAAAATTGCATCAAAACAGCTTCCTAAAAAAAAAAAAAGGATAATAGAAAGATTAATTCATAAATCATATGGAGGATGATTTACATAAAGAATAATAAGCACAATTTAATTTTTAATTTACTAATAACTTAGAATAAAGTTAGAATGAAGAATAAAGCTAATAAAGAAAAAAGTTCTTTAAAACATTTATTAGTTGCCTGGATTTTTATTACTAGGATGGAACAGTATCATACATTTTTAAGCCCAGGGTCACTATTTTCATTACCAAACTATGAATTGGGAGAAATGATTTCTTTCCTTTCTGCCAGTTATATATATATATATATATATATATATACCATTATACTCATTTTACCATATCAGAGAATATCATTTTATTTTTTCAGTTTTTATCTTGCCCTCCTGTGGTATCATCTAAGAATGGAAATAGATGTTAAGAGCATATACTAATTATAATAAAAAATCGTAGCAGAAAAATTACAAAAAGGTAGCAGCAAGGGGGAAAAGCTACAAGTGATATGGAAAAATAGACATATCAGACTGAGTGGTTACTGCAGGATCTATCGCAGCTCAGGGGGGCAAGAGTGAATTTCTGAAGTAGCTGGGCAGATAAGAAACTGAATCATGATATTCCCTGTTCATTCTCAGAAATAAAGATTGTTGAACGAAAACATCAGAGTGTTTTGATATGGAGTGAAATGTTGCTACCTGCCCTAAGATAATTCCAAATTAAGAAAAGCATCCGAGGTCAGCAACCTTCTTCACAGTGGCCAGAGGCCACGCTACCATTACTGCTGCCACTGCTAGAGGATCTATTGTTCCACCCACACTGAGGTGTCTGGCGAAGGCATCACCAAAAATATTCCCCCAAAGAGGCAGTGAGTGCTCTCTCTCCCTCTCTCTCTCTTTTGTGAGCTGGATAAATATATTTCTTTTTGGCACCATTGGCTGGATAATTTCGGATAGCAGGTGACTTCTGCTTTTCCAATCATGATGCAATACTGTGGATTTGCAGAAGCTCGTAATGCAATGAAATAGGATTGTAATTCAGCGGTCATCTAGGAAATAACGCTGATATTCAGAAGAAGCTTCTTTTGGTTTGTGGATACTTCCAATGTAAAGATTAAAAGTGAAAAGCACCAAACAGTGCTCCTAGGATAAATCTAATCATAGCATGATGGGGCTAAGATCTGAACTTTTTTTTTATTTTTCTGGTCCTAGTGAATCTTTTCAACTTTAGAGAGCCATTATCTCTTTAGGGAATTGGTTGCTACTGTAAAGAATTATAGTCAAAGTGAAAGTGTTTTTATTGATTCCAGTTAACTATTAGAGAACACTTTCCTTAGTTCCTTCCCTCCCTACCTTTCATCCATTAGCTCAAGGCACTGTGTACCACGTGTGCCTTCCTTCTATTTTTTCCTACAACAATCCTGTGACGTAAGGTTGGGCTGACAGATAATGACTGGCAATGCCACACAGTGAACCAAAATTATTAATTTACCCGGCAACAGTTCAGTTCCTCTGCTGTCAGTATTATTGTGCCACATTTTTTCCCAGGAATTCCTCTGTAAAAAAAAAAAATCATATAAGTAACTGAAATATAAATGTAAAGAAAGTTTCCAAAAATAGAACATTAGCTCATTTTTATCACACTTGTTTGCTCTTTCATATATAGTTCAATAGTACTAACATATGTACTTTTTCCCTAGTTGAAAGGACAGGAAAGAAAAAAGAAAGATAATGTATTACTGACCTACAATTCTTGAATTTAATTTTTTCCATGCTTCAAAAGTAGTATTTGGAGCTAATCAACTAAGATAGGCTCACAGAGAAGTTGCAACCAAACTTAGTAGGGTAGGTCCATGCCTTACATGGCACAGAAATAGTGGGTGTCAATTTACCATTTTTCTGCTTTCTGGGGCACAAAGTGCCTTTTCTTTAAAGTGAAGATTTTCTTGATTTCTTTTTCTTAAAAAAAAACCCAACATAACTAATTTTTAAAAAGTGGGAGGATGTAGGTTGAATATTCACAGCACTTATACTGTGCTTAATGTATCACAAGTGCTTTGTTTATTTATTTATTTATTTATTACATTTAGGAAGACACACTCTCCATGTCAATACAAAAATACATTTAAATTACTATGAAAGAAAAATTAAAAATTAAAAAAAACTATAGCAATGATATTACATAAAACAATCTTTCCTGCTTATATAAAGCAGAGTAAGAGAAAATGTTTTTCAATTAGGGAAGACTGCAAATATATAAATCATTTATAGTAATGCACTTAAATCAGACTAGAGGTGAGTACTTTAACACAGGGGTCTCCAAGGCCCGGTCCGTGAACCAGTACTGGTCCGTGGAATGCCAGCAATTGGTCCACACAAACAAGCAAAGTCCCATTCGTGGGATGCAGGCAGCACACAAAACCATGCACCCTCTGGGGACCTTGGGGACCTCTGCCTTAACAACCATAACACATCCTTATAGCAGATGTATAATACAAGATAAAGAAGTCCCTACAGATTTTACTCCACTAGTCACTGCTGACTATAGGGGCTGGTTCTCATCTCTGTTTCAAGGCCATTGAGCCAGCACTGTCCAAAGACACTTCTATGGTCATGTGGCCAGCATGATGTCACAGAGCGCTGTTACCTTCCACCAACGTGGTATCTATTTATCTACTGATAAGTTGGTAGGTGTTGGATGGCGCTCAGGTCTTGAACCTGGGCTGCTGGCTTTCCAGCCAACAAGTTCAATTTCTTACTTGCTGAGCCACTGCCCCCCATAAATACATTATCTATAATAAAATAGCTACTGGGTAAACTTCTATTGGACAGTTTTGTGCAGTGATAGAAAAATCGTATTCAGAACCAATGTTTGATGTACTAATGTTATTAACTTCACATTCCCCAGAACACCTTACAACAATGCAACCTTTAGGGAAAGCCAATAAATCAATAAGGTCTTATAGGACTACAGGGAAGGAAGAACACATGGAAGAACAGTTTTCTTTTACTATGATGGCCGAACTGCCTGACTCACTATATTTATCAACCTCTTTTACTTTCCAAATAAATGGATAAATAAATGCCCAATATTCCCCATTGAATGTCTAATAATATAAGTTTTTAAAAATCTTTGACTACTTCTTTACATCCATCATTTGTCCAATAGCTTAAAACATAATTCAAGACCACTTTTTTGTTTGTTTCAATGATGGGAAGTTAAGGCTGAGAAGTGATTTTCAGTAACTCTACCACATAATCTATTATTTTACAGGCTACAAAGCAACTGAATGTAGCAGTGATCTCAGAAGCGATGTAAGCAGCACAAAATGGATCAAACCAAAAACTGAAAATTAACCCAAAGTCAGGCTACTCAGTCCAATCCTTCTTTCAGACATATCCAAAAGCATGCAACAAGCAAAGAAAGCAAGAACAATAAAACAGAGAACATCCCATGAAAATATACAAAGCAACACTTCGGAGCATGCCCCAGGGAATTAAGATTAAGATTATGATGCGGCAGTAAACAAGGGAAAATGACACTGAGACGTGATTATGTATATTGTGTGTAAGTTGTATATATAAATGCTGCAACATATGAAAACATACTGCATAAAAACAGCACTGTAGCATAGGAAATAAAGATGTGCAGGAATGCACTAAACACAAATACAGATAGTCAGCAAAGACTTCCTACATACTGACAACATGCAAGGGCCCAGTACATATAAGCATTAAGATTGGCATAACAGTACAGATAGTCTTTGTTTAGCAACCACAATTGGGACTGGCAAGTCAGTCACTAAGTGGCTGCTTATGACTACAATTGGGACAGGAATCTCAGTTGTTGAGTGAAGTGGTTGTTAAATGAGACACTGTGACTTCACTCAACAACCTGAATCCTAGCTCTCCCAGTTGCGGTCTTTAAGCTCTCCCAGTTGCGGTCATCATGCAGGGGTGCCTCAGGAGGTAAGAGAGACCCTGGGAAGCCCAGTGCTTGCTGATATGTGGAAACTTGCCATGGGCTGGGAGACCTTGGCTAGCTACGGGACCCACCAGTATGCAGAAACCTCTTCGGGCCAGGAGACCCTTGTGTTCTACTCACCCCACCATATCCAGGTCCAATTACATTTGCCTTTTTCTGCAGCTACCAACAGGTGCACACACCCAATGGGAGGTGCAGCTAGAAACCTAGTGAACGTGATCTCTTTGAAGGCTAGAAAGAGTAGAAAGTGTCTTCTAGCCTTCACAAAGATCCCAAATACTAGCTTTATAGATGTGCCTTGCATTGGCGGAGCCTGCCTATCCATAGCTGCAGAAAAAGGCAAAGGTAAGTGGAGCCGGGCATGATTGGATGGGAGAGGGCCCAGGGCATGGTGGGGCGGGGAGAGGGCCTGATGAGGTAGGGAGAAATAGCCAGTGAGCAGGCCTTGGCCTCCAGATCCATAGTAACTTTATGCATGCTGGTGAATGGCTGAGATGGGCAGAGATACGTAGGTGGCAGGAGTTGCAGTGTGCCCAAATTTTAATCACATGACCATGGGGCTGTTGCAAAGGCTGTACTTTTGGGCATAGGTTGAAACTCCCTTCATTCATTGCCACTGTACAAAAGGACTACCTGTACTTCAGCTCTTCTTTGCTCTACAGACTTGCAAAGGTTATAAGTACGAGGTCTGGTTGCAAAGTTGCTTTCTGAGTACCGTTCTATTCGTCACCAAATGAGTCAGTCACTAAATGAGGACTACCTGTACAGCACTTGAAAAGATATCCAGCCACAATAAATGATTATAAACTATAAGCAGCAATATGTACCAGAGTCGCTTTGCAGAATGAGATGGGCAGCATATAAGCGTAATAAATAAATAAAGTATCACACACAGTCCCATAGCAATATATAATGTCACATCAAAGCATATTTGTGCAACAATACATAATCATTCCAAATGAAAGCAGCAGCTAGTCTCCCTCCACCAACAAATACACACTTCTTCAGTCTACTTAGATCAGCCATGTTTACTTTGGCAACCAGGTTCCACCAAGGAAGTTTCAATCTGCCAAACAGATAACTTACTTTTATTATTCACGGACTTATTTAAAACATTTATTTCATAGCAACAGGAATGTATCTTTATCTAGGGAGAAGTACTCTTGTTTCTGATTTTTTGACATGATATACATTTATATAATGTTTTATTTATGTAATATATGACAAAAGAGAAAATATTTTTAAATGTTTGAATTTATTTTAGATATTTAAATTCTTCATGTAACTGTCTTTCAGGCAGCTATATTTTACAATACAATTTTAAAAACCAATACAAAGGTATCATAACATTCAAAACCAAATCAGCAATTAAATTTAATTGGACAGGAAACGACGTATATGTTGGAAGGAAATTCTATACCTGCAGGATTTGAAATGAAAAAGTCCCCTCTGTTTGAGTGAGAAAACAACTATCCCAAACAACACTTTGTTGGCGTATAATTATTACCTGTAATTTCAGATCAGTGGAGTCCTTAGTGCTCCCTGAGCTTGATTGTTTTCAGTGCTGATGATGTTGCCTAGTTTGGCAATAAAACGTCTGCAAGAAAACCACCAGGTTCAGAGAGCACCGAGGACTCCACAATTCAACCCTGAGCCACAAATATTCTCTTCTATCACTTTCAGATCAACATTATGAAAACAAGTAAACATTATGAAAATGTTATGAAAACAACACTGGGCTTGTAACAACATAGCACTACTAAATCTGTATCTTTCAAAATGTACTTACATAACTGGTTTTTCTAATCTGCTTCCTTGTGACCCAACGATTTCTCCTAGTGTACAGAACACTTGTCCCAAGAAATCCTGAAAAACCACACAAAGTTATGGAGCTTAGACATTGTTCCATCTGCAGTATTCCATCCACATTCGCTACATTTATCAGCACAAGAAACGCAATACTTATGAACAATGTAGTTATAAATTCATAATTAGGAATGATTAAATTAAGCCACGCAAGGTCACTTCAAAAGTGAGATGAGCGGCATATAAATTTAATAAATAAATAAATAAAACAAATTATGTCTGGATGCAAGAATTGTAGTTTATGAGTACAGAACGAGCATGGGTAAATCAAGAGTCAATGTACATACTCACTGTTCTCAATACTTTCCAACTATGTACATAAAATTTGCTACAGATATTACTAATTTGAATGGAACACATTACCACATTTTATCTGAAAACAAAAAAAAGGTTCCTATACTTTTGGAAAAGACACATAAAGTGGCAAGCTTTAAACAAAGACCTGCTCCAATATCTCACTTCATCCCTACCTCACAATCTTTTTTGTGAATTTCATTCCAGTTTGATAGAATATAAATATTTTGTTTTCCAAGGGGACCTCAGATTCCCTCAGTAAATTCCAGAGCCCCAGGTTTAGAAATTAATTCAAAATGCTAATTTTATGTAAATCAATATGATGTTCCCATGTGATGAACCAGATTCTCCCATCCCATTTTTTCATCGCTTGAGCCAGTATTGACTCCTGGAGGCTGCCTGGGCAAGTTTTCTTGGCAATATTTTTGGAAGTGGTTTGCCACTGCCTTCTTCCTATAGCTGAGAGAGGATGATTGACCCAAAATCACCCAAATACCTTTGTGCCTAAGTTGAGACTAATTTCTAGACTGGTGCCTTAATCACTATACCCAACTGGCTCCCAGATTCCCAATTAACAAAAAATACTATATGGATAAATTTGTAAATTAACACACTTACATGCTTTGAAAGGTTTGGACTCTTAGAATCAACATCATACCTATAAAGAAAAGATAGATTTATTCACTCTAATATTTTAAAGCAAAAATATTCAAGGACATACTGGAGTTTGCAGGTACTTGCATCCTAAAGTTATATAGTAAGAGAGACAATTAATAAGATAACCTACTATGTGTGAAACCTGTTTTCCGGGTTTAACTTAACCTTGCACCCAGTGGTTAAATCAATTATGTATCTCCAAAACGGAAAAACAGCCAACAAACAAAAAGTGATAAACAACATGCATAACACAAATAGGAAGTAAGTGGAAATCCCTCATTCTAACTGGCATTCCAGTGCATTTAGTGGAACACAAAAGATATAATTATGAAATTTTGTTTGTTTTCTGATTTGTACTCTGCTAGGATTATAGTATCTATTTAAGTATTGCTTCACAACTTTAGTACAAAGCCCACTGGAAATGCATTAAAAAAGATAATAAAAACTGGGTGGGCTTTTGAACATTTAAACTAAGTTTCTCACACAAAGATAGAATCAGAAACTCCAAGTCTTATTTATAATTTATTTAACAAGGAAAATATTTTGTGGTATTGTATTCTATTTTTCAATTTGGGAAATATACTCTGTCAAAACTGATTTTATAAAAAAAAAGATACTGGCAATGTTTTTGAGTTTAATTCTACAAACCTGTGCAAGCATTGCCCAGTAAGATCATAGAGTTCGTTTCTGACTCTTTATCACTTAAAATTGTCTTTATCTTTTGGCAAAAGAAACAACAGATTGTGGTAATAGGGTTTCATATATTACCTGCTACATTTTTGTGAGATACATAAGAAATAATTTCTGCTGTTATTTCTGATAAATTGATACATCCTGACTTGCCTGCAGCACAGGACAGTTAAGACAGTTTTACACTGTCTTAACCTGGAAATATACTATAAAATAGTGAAAACTAGGATTTTAGAAAATAATTTTTACTGCAGTCTACATTTTCAAAAATCAATTCAGCACTTCATTACAATTTAAACTGCTATAATAAAATATGACTTATCTAATACAAGTAGTTTACTGACAAAATAGCTCCCGGTATCTGTACTATTCTGATAGAACAATACACTTATATTATCAAAATCCAAGTTTATTAGTAAACTTACAAATCAAATCGCAGGTTCTGTCTCTCCTCAAAAAAGTAATCCATTATAAATTTTCTTACAAAGTCTGGGTTCAAAGTGTTGTCAATTACTTCTGTTCTTCCAAACTATAAAATAATATTTTAAAGAAAGTGCATCAGTATATAATTATCTTTCTGCAATGTACACCTCAAGTAAAAATACCAAATAAAAAATATGAATATATATGAACAAATCATGAGCCAGTTTAAAGGAGATAAAAGAGGAAATGAGAGACTTTAATTAAAATGAACTACTGGTAGAGAAACTTTCAGTCCTTACAGAAATAAGTATTCTCAGAACCTATTCCCAAATATTTATCTGATCTATGTAATAGGTTAATATTATTCTTCTACTTAAATTCAAAATTGACTGCAAAGGGGTCTAATAAGAAAAAGGTGTAGTCCAATTTGCTTAAAATTATGCTTTTGTTAAATACTCAGATTTCATTAAGAAGTCATTTATCCCAGTCTGTCACCTTTTTATCATATAAGCCATGAGTAGGTAAGATTTTTTGCAGTCACTTCAGTTGTTTGGATAAAGCACATACACAAACAAAACCACTTCCTATACTCATATGCATACCATCATTTCCATAAACAGCTTGCCCTTCTTCTGGGAGAGGAAAAAATCCTTTCTTTCAATGTCAGCAAAATTGGAAAGATTTTCAGCCCATTTCCAGAATAAAACACAAAAACAAAAAGCTTCCCTTCTTTCTTTTTTTCAAGGAAAGTCTAGTCTAACAAAAAGAAGGACTAGAGGTGACATGATAGTCGTCTTTCAATATTTAAAGGGTTGTCACAGAGAATAGGAGGTCAAACTAATCTCTCCCCCCCCACCCAAAAAAAAAGACCTGGCGTAGGGACAAGAAGTAATGGATGGAAACTTATCAAGAGAAAATTATAATACCTAGAATTAAAGAGAAATTTCCTATCAGTGAGAACAATTAATCATTGGGACAGCTTGCCTCCAGAGGTTGTGGGTACTTCATCACTGGAAGTTTTCAAGAAGAGATTGGTCATTTTTCCAGAATAATATAGGGTCTCCTGCTTGAGCAAGAGGCTTGACTAAAAGACCTCCAAGGTCCCTTCCAATTCTGTTATTCTGTAATTCTCCCAGTGAAGTAGGTGAAAATTGGTGCATCTCTATTGTTAATAGCAACAGAAGCATTAATTTAAGCTCCTTTTACTTCCCATTTCTTTCTAGTGAAAAAATAGTAGTTCTTGGCCTGCTCACCTGACTGAAGGCCGCCTTCAACTATGTGGAACTGCTATATACAACCCTTTGGGTGCTCACTTATGGCATATGCCCTGATTATTTTTTCTTCTGTTGTAAACTCAAAAAAGAATTGATCCTAGTATATAAAAAGGCAAGATGATGCACCAATAACTGTATCTTAAGTATGCCTGAAATACAATATAGGCACGTTTTGTTTCCAATTTTAAATTTCAAAGGATTTTTATAAATATCAGAACCAAAATCATTATTTGATTATATTTTTCTTTAATACTGAACTGATTAATAAGAGGTTACAAACAATCAAGGAAGTAGCATAATAAGTGGCTGTACATGAAAAATAATATGCAATGAGTAGGGGACAAGAATGAGTTTCTGCATTACTTGATCTCAGAAGAAAACCAAAAAAACGGGACTTGACAGTACAGATAATCCTTGAAAAACAATTGGGACCAGAATTTCTGTTGCTAAGCAAGGTGGTTGTTAAGTGAGTTGCACCTGATTTTACAATATTTTTTGCCATTAAGCAAAACTGGCTTCTCCCATTGACTTTGCTTATTGGGAAACCAGCTGGGAAAGTCACAAATGACAATCGCAGTATCCCAGGACCATGCAACCACTGTAAATACATGCCAGTTGCCAAGTGCCCAAATGATCACGATTGTGGGGATATTGCACGAGATCTAAGTGTGAGGAACTGTCATAATTCACCTTTTCACTTCTGTTGTAACTTCGTCACTAAAAGAATGGTTGTTAATTGAGGACTACCTGTAACCAAATCAATGAACTGCAGATGTATCAGTTTCTTTGGCCCACTGAGAAAGCTGCTATTTAATAACGTGTATTATTATATTAAAGCTGTTATTTAATAACATGTGTACAATATATACAAAACTCAGCTTCTTAGACTGCCTGGGAAATTATTATAATACAAGTTATGAAATTGAACATTTTGAACAACAAACACCTTTAAGAACAATTAAAGCATCATAGTAAGAAAAAGAAGAAGAATGGCTTTGTAATCTTTTGGAGCTATTTAAAGCTCCAAGACAAGGACACAACTGATAAAAGATGTGATAGCTTTGAAAAGTAATAATGATGCTGTATCTGATATTCTGTCTGAGACAAAACTATGATAAGAAATTATTCCAAACAGAAGTAACCATGTCAGCTATTACTTCTCTACAAATATACTTAATCAGGACAATTTTATCCACAGGATTGGCTTCAGCACTAAAAACATTTACTCAAATAAATACAAGAGATGCTGAAAAATCTGTAACCATAAGACATTTATACAGTTTGGTGTAGTGGTTAAGGTACTGGTCTAGAAAGCAGAGTTCTAGGCCTCCCTTTGGCATGAAAGCTGACAGGGTGACTTTGGGCCATTACTTTCTCAGTCCAACACAGGACTGTAGAGAAAACTGTGGAATAAAAATCTTTTTTTAAAAAAAAATACATAGCCTGATCTCTATACAGCCTATACCAGATACTATTTTTTATGAAACTGCAAATAGGAGCTGCTCACCTATTTTAAAATTTACACATTTAACAATGCAGCCTTCAGTTGGACAGATTATTTAACTGATTAATTGGTTTAACTGATGTCTCCCTACACCAGGGGTAGGCAACCTTGGCTCTTTTATAACTCGTGGACTTCAACTCCCAGAATTCCTGAGCCAGCCATGCTGGCTCAGGAATTCTGGGAGCTGAAGTCCACGAGTCATAAAAGAGCCAAGGTTGCCTACCCCTGCCCTACACCTACCAATTTAAAAATATCAAATGGGGGGTTACTTTTGGTTAAACATGGGTACATAATAGCAAATTACCATATAAGAACTTAAGTGAAAAAGACTGGAGAAGATGGCTGCATTCACAATTACAAAGTCAGAACCAAATGGATGATTAATTTGTTAATCTAAGCAATACTGAGAGAGAAAAAGTAAATGCTATAAAAGTCTTCTTCCAAAGCCACAGAAATCCAACACAAAGTCATGATGATGTGAAAATGATGAAAATCACATTAAGATATCACAGTGTAAATCCTGGCCTTGCATATTTTCCTCCAAACAATGGACACAAGAATGTAAATTATGTGGCTTACATTACAACACATATTGCATTATTTATTTATTTACAATTATTTGTATACCACCAGTTCAAGGGAATCTAGACAGCTTACAACAATATATATTTATAATATCCTTAACATCCAAACATTTTTCAAAATAAATCTGTTCAGACCAATGTTGTCTTCCAATTCCATCCCCCAAAGCCCAATGGAATAGATTATTTCTAAAGGCTAAAAGCGTGAGGCCAGTCTAACCTTATGGAGAGAGGTGATCTAAAATAATGGTTACTGAGAATGTTATTTTATAGGCTCCTACTGTCTGATCTTTCTAGGGGTTCAGACCTATAGCATTGCCTCCCAGGCAGCACAGGAAATTTCTACCTTCTGGAGAGCCCAGGCCCAAATCCTCTACAGCAAATATTTAATACTTTGAATTAGTCCCAGAAACCTATCAGTAATCTGTTCAGCATTTAATAGAATAGGTGATATTCAACTTAACTGGATATTTCCTGTCAGCAAGTAGTTGCATTCTGAAGCTTCTAGGCACAACTGGTGACCCTACCAAAATTGTCCAAAGATGTTTCTGGGCATGGTGTGCCAGAAGAACATCTTTTGCATCTCCTGGGCAAGTGCATCTGAAGATAGGGTAACCTGTACAATACTAAACTTTTTCCAGCTTTCAACCTCATGCTCAAATCTTGTGCTGCATGATCTATAAATAGAGCCAGTTGTGAGGGAATGGCTGCGATCTGTGCTTTGCAGCCAGGCAGAAATGTTTCCCACCTTCACTTCCCTCATGCAGTCATACATTCCCTCACAACTATCTCACAAGCCTGTAAGCTAGTGTTCCAGCTGCCTATGATAACTGAGCCACACCCTGGCATTTTCAAGGACTTGCCAACATCCAGAAGCAGACTGACACCCCCCCCCCCATGCTCTTAGCTTACAAATGCAAATGCTACAGCAGAATAGAAAAAAAGGGATGTAGGAGGAAAGGAATTACAAACAGGGCCAAGTACTCTTTAACATCTTCATGAATGATCTAGAACTTACCAAATTTGCAGGCGACACCAAGCTGGGGGGAACAGCTAATACTTTGGAAGATAGACTCAAGATTCAGAAGGATCTTGACAGACTTGAGCATTGGGCGCTATCCAACAAGATGCAGTTCAGCGGTGGGAAAAGTAAGGTCCTGCACTTAGGCAGGAAAAACGAAACACACAGGTACAGAATAGGTGGTACCTGGTTCAGAAGTAGTAAATGTGAAAGAGATCTAGGTGTCCTAATGGACTACCACTTAAATATGAGCCAGCAGTGTGTCTAATTTAACAAAGAGAAATACTAGGTATAACATGATAGTCTTCCAGAGTGCAGGACAAGAAGTAATTGGTAAAGCTTAAAGAAAGATATAGCTTAGAACTAAGGAGAAATTTCCTGACAGTGAGAGCAATTACCAATGAAAGAGCTTGCCTCCTGGAGTTGTGGAGGTTTTCAATAATAGACTGGGCAACCGGCATAGCCACTCTCCTGCCTTCCTGCTCAAATTTGACTAGAAGACCTCCAAGGTCCCTTCCAGCTCTATGATTCTATGTTCTATTGGCAGCTATTTCAAACAACAAGTCAACTGCCAGGACCACAAACTGCGGTGAGCAACAGATCCTGGAGGGAGTCCTGCTTGGAGTTTTGCCTGGACTTGGTAACAACTAGAAAAGGACCACAACTCATTGCAACTAGTGCAAGAACATTTGGAAAAAGGAAAAGATTGTATGCCACTTAATAGATTTTGAGTCTTTTGTTTGAACTGAGTGTTAGAGACTAAGTATAAAGGATTCAAGACATTTACATGGCTTGCAAAACCTAGGTTAGAGTTAACCCAAAGCAATATCCTGTTATTGGGGAAGTTGTAATAAAGAATTTGTGTACACATTTGCTTTGCTGGTCCTTGCCAGTTCTTGGAAATCAAAGAATTCTCACACCAGTACATATTACTTTTATATGACAGTACTCAACTGCTATATATAACATTACCTCTCTC
The DNA here is from genome assembly GCA_023970755.1 of Azemiops feae. Taxonomy (NCBI): domain Eukaryota; kingdom Metazoa; phylum Chordata; class Lepidosauria; order Squamata; family Viperidae; genus Azemiops; species Azemiops feae. The sequence continues at coordinate 11,483 of JALGBA010000143.1, read as the reverse complement.
CATTCTTTATTTCCCATCCCTTGGGTGTACAAAACACAAACTGCAGAAGAGAAGAAAAAAGAATCAATATAAAAAATGTATGCAAATTAACATTCCATTATAGACTAATATTTAAGATATAATATTAGGCAGATGTTAAAATTACATAACACAAGTTATATTTAAGAGTTAATGAAATGAAATTCATATCTGGAATTTGAATATTTGTATGTGGTTTTGTTTGTTTATTTTTTAAATATAAGTATACAGATAATTGTATTTTTAAAAAATAGACATCTGACTCAGAGTTTAATGTATACTAAAAACACTCAAATTTACCAGAAATATCCATTCCTGTTAACTTACACTTGAGTATACAATTCACAGGCAGTATTCCTCCCCCAAGGAAGAGCCCATAGAGAGAACAAAGACCCCTCCCCAGATTTCACGGAAAATAGATTTATTTTAGAAATTTCAAAGTTCAACACTTGTCCATTGCACTGGGGCATAAAGGGGGGAAGGATAATCTTGGTTTAGTCTACTTTTTTATTTATCCCTCCACACTAAATATGACCTACTACAATCAGCCATAAAAACTATTGCCAATCCCTTACATCACTTTTTTAGAGTGTCATTTTAACTATAAAAATATAATATATTGTATTGTATACATATAATAAATATATGTAATATATTTTATTGTACAACAGTAAAGGAAAGAGACTTAAATGGAAAACAGTGGCTATATTAATTTTAAGGCTGAATGTAATAAAATTCATGCTTCTACTGAGATTTGTCTCTTGACAAGCTTCTCTATTTTTAACATCTTGATTGTTATATATTAAAAATAAAAAAATGTTTCTTGGTGCTCTCTGAGCTTGCTTGTTTTCTTGCAGATGTTTCATTACCCAAACTAGGTAACATCATCAGTGCTAGTGATGATGTTACCTAGTTTGGGTAATGAAACATCTGTAAGAAAACAAGCAAGCTCAGAGAGCACCAAGGACCCCGCATGTCAACCCTGAGCTACAAATATTCTCCTTTATTAAAAAATGCTTCATAGCCTACTTTATCAATTTTGGTAAACAAAAGACAAAATAGGCCTTGTAAAACAGACACAAAATATCCACAATTTCTTTTTCAAGCTTTCATATCTCTAAGCACAGTCTACCACAAAACTGCATTCAAATAGATCCTGGTGTTCAATCAGCCAATCAACATCTGGTTTTTAAATTCCTACAGTAAAATCTCAATTCAACAGTACATTTGAGGGAAGGGGTATCTGAAATTATACTATTGTAATGAACATTATTTATGCAAATAATGTACATTATTTATACATTATCTCTTCATTGCCTTAATCCAAAAGGGGAATACCAAAATAATACTTACTTGGATCAGATTTTGAAAATGTATCTCTATCCAAAAGGTTCCTATTAATAAAACAAAATAAAATGATATTTTTGTTAAAACATTTTACTCAGTCTGCATAAGGCTTTTAAGAAGAGACTGGATAACCATTTATCAGAAATAGTATAGTCTCCTGAGAGAACAGGGGGTTGGACTAGATCAGCGGTCCCCAACCTTTCTAGTTTGGTGGACTGATAGGGGGGAGACAGGACGGTTCCATGTGAGCGGCAGGTATATGTGCTCACTTGCACAAGTGAAGCTGCACACGCTCGCCACTTGCACAGACCATGGCCCAGGGGTTGGACACCCCTGGACTAGATGATCTCCAAGGTACCTTCCAACACTGTCACTATTACAAAAAAAAGGAGCTGTTTTACATCCATGCCCAGAGAAGCAGAATGGAAATATCATTTCTGTAAGGGTTAAAATAAAGGCAAAACACATTTAAATTGCAGCTACCATATGGCCCAGCAGTTGGATATGGGCTCTTATTAAGGAGAACTTATATGCTTGAAACATATAGCAATGGTAGAAAAGTGGCTACACTTCTATTGTTGCTCCTATGAATTGGGTAATGTACAAAGGAATCATGGAAACTGACGCATTGTAGGAACTGAAATACTTGAAATGTAGTGAGATTACTCAATGCATGTATAAATACTAAGAGCCAATAACTTAGAAGAGACGCCAAATAAGTAGTTAGAGGTGGAAGAACAAAACAACAGATGCCATACATTTATTTTAAACAACTCCGAAAAGGCACACAGTTAGGCACTAAAGTGGTAAATGTATCTGTAATGAGGGAAGAGGTGTCCTTGGGATCGAACCAGCCCCTCCAATGAGGTCCTTCTGTTCTGTTGTAACTTGCATCTGTGGGTGAACAGCGACTGGCAAGTTAAGTCTCCTTGCTGACATTCCCCTTCTCTTTTGCTATAAATCTTTTTTCTTTCCACACCAGCCATCTGGGGAAACAGGAGAGGACTGAAGGGGAAAACCTCTCCCAATGTGGGTCTGGCTTAATCCAAAAAATAAACTGAAACAAAAACTTTGGGGGTCTGTAGTTCAGGCAAGCTGAACAGATCAATCCCAGACATATACACACACAGACCACCACCAACATACACACACAACGCATACACACACACACACACACATTGCAAATCCATAGGCATGAGCCATTTCTTTTAAATTTTATTTTATTCATTTAAATTTATTGGCTGCCTAACTCCAGTGGATTCTGGGTGGCGCAAAAACAGCAAGAAACATTAAATCAACCGATTGGTGGTCACATGCCACACCACGTTTTTTTGTCAGACCAGTGGCAGAATGCTCTTGAATTGGGGGAAGATATTGGTTTCTCCTGTCATGGTCAGACCACCCCCGGTGAGCCTCCAATTGTCTGGCATACACCCCTGCAACGAGGCTACACCTGTTAGATTGGCGCACCCCAGATGACTAATGGACCCAGCTTGGGGTTGTTATGGGAAACCTGCTACATGCTCTCATCAAAGCCTTGGTGCTGCATGAAATGGGAGAGGGGCCATAGCCTTGGATCAGATTGCACTTGATTGGTCTCTCTGTGCACGATTCCCAGCAATCTCCATTATATACAGAGGAGCTGAGGGAGCTAAAGAAGGCTAAGAGATGTCTACAGTGCCACTGGCAAATGATGGGAAGTGAATGTTAGGCAGATTATCTGGACCCTTTTCAGCCAGGTTTCAAACTGGGTTATGGGAGTGAGACGGCATTGATTGTGCTCTTAGATGACTTCTGGTGAAAGTGGAATGGGAGTAGTGTGACCATCCTCACTGTTCTTGAGCTCTCAGTTACCTTCAATACTGTTGATGATACTATCCTTCTAGACTAGTTTCAGGAGTTGGGGATGGGTGGCACTGTGTTGTGCTGGTTCTCCTTCCTCAGAGTTGGTTCCACTCAGTATGGAATGGGGGGGGAAGTTCTAGCCCACAACACCTACTTTGTGAGACGCTTCTCTATTTAACACCTACGTGATGCTGCTAGTGAGATGAATGATAGTATGGATGAAGTGTCACCAATATGCCAATAATACCCACCTTTATATCTCCACCCTGGTCTGCCTGAACAATGGCATGGATGTCCTGTCTTAGTGGCTGGAGACTGTAAGGGTCTGAACGGTGCAATGGGTTTCATCTTAACCCAAGCAAGATAGAGTGGCTTTCGGTATTTGGCTGTTACAGCAACACGTTTTTTCCACACTAGTCCTGGATGGGGTCGCATTGCCCCAGACAGATTTGGTGTGCAATCTGGCTTTGCTAGAAGAGCAAGTGGCAGCTATGGCTAGGAGGCCTTTGCACACTTTAGGATGGTGTGCCAGTTGCATCCATTCCTGAATTGGGAAGCTTTGTTTATTCCTGGATTGGACCCTTGTGTCCTTTTGTCTAGACTACTGCAATGTGTATATGGGACCGCCCTAAAGGAATATTCAGAAGCTTCAACTGATACAGAATGCAGCTGCACAGAGTAAAAGGTGTCGGATATCTGACACATGTAACATCACTGTTTCATGAGCTACACTAGTTGCCAGGGTGTTTCCGAATGCAATTCAAAGTACTGATTATCACCTTTAAATTCCTTCAGGGCTTGGGGCAGGATTGTCTTAGAGTCCATTTTCCACCAGTCATTTCTATCTGTCCAATTCAGTCAGTCAGGTTGGGTACATTGCAAGTGCATCAGCCAAGGAATGTCAAGAGGGTGGGAACCAGGAGACTTGCCTTCTATACTGTTACCTCTGACCCCTGGAATATCCTTCCCGCCAGATATCAGGATGACCGACCTTGTTGGCCTTTTGCAAGGCTGTGAAGACTTACTGTATGTCCCCAGGCCTGGGGCCCCAAGTATGTTAAGGGTCCTTTTCCTGGTGTATTAACATCTATAGTAGCAGTTTTACTTGGGGCCATATATATTTTGTATATTGTTATTTTTTTATGTTTTATGATGTACACTGTCTAAAATTAATTCAAATAAAATCAATCAATAAAATGGTCTGGTAACAAGACCTATAAAACAAAACAGGTTTGAGACAAAAGCCAGGTTTTCAAGGTTTTCTGGAACCCCACAAGAGAGGATGTCATCCTTACTCGGGGGGGGGGGGGCTGTCCCAGAGGATAGGAGCTGCAATAGAAAAGCACGCTTCCTAAGTCCCACAAGGTGGCAACATTTAATGGAGGAGACCCAGACTATCCCATCTCTGCTGGAACACACTGGGCTGGCAGAAACAAGTGGAGATAAGTGGTATCTTGGATATCCTTGCCCTATGTCATACAATCCACTTTGAAAGATGGAAGTAGAGAAGCAAGCAGCATATTCCAGAAACAAGGACACCTAAAAAAAAAAATAGCTGCAGAGATCTAATAAAGCCCTAAGGTGTCTATTGTTCTTGAAAGGTAAAGTACCTAGAAAAGAAGGCAAGAACACAATCTTCCAGAATGATGCTCTCAATAATTCCTTTTACAGAAAGTGAGAGGGTTTCTGACATAACTCTGGAGATTTATTAGAAATAGCAGAATGATTTGGTGTAACTCCAGAACTCAGTATGTTTTCCTGCAGAAGAATCAGCAGACTGCACTATCATTGTGTCATAGAAATCAATGTCCTTGAAAATAGGCAAGTAGATAACATGGGGGAAACATTAAAGTCAGCTAGTCTTGCAGCTAGGGTCTATAACTTTATTATGCTAGTCATGTAGATGGACGATGTCTGGCAACTCCCACAGCTAAAGAATAGTATAGTCAAGATTAGTTGGATTATAGATTGCAGTTAAAGGAAATGAAGCTGTGAAATGAAATAGCTACTGCCCGTATACATGCTAGCATGAAGTTCAGAACCCCATACTAGGTGTTACCAATCTTATTAATCTTTCTTTTCTGAAGAAAAGGTCTTCAATTCTGGCCATAGCCTCCAGCATTAATTCAGTGTAGTGAAGCAAGGCATAATGGCTCAGGGCAAGGGAAGAAAACATAACCTTAACTGTCTAGTCAGCAATGCAGTAAGTCTTAAAACTCTTGAACATATTATGGCAAGTAAATATCACAAATTAGTACTGTTGTGTTTAAATTTAAAGGGCTGGGCTCAGCGTATATTTATATATTGTACCTATGAGCACTTGTACCATACTTTTCATGATTCTATAAAATCATTTTTAATCTCCCATCTTTTCAAATTTTCAGAGTATCTTTTCAGGCTTGAAGAATGTGAATTTTTCCATTTTTATACCATAATTTTTCTAATAAATTTATGGTCAGTTTTGTGGATATTACCATTCTATTTTTTTTTTTTCACAGCAACCTCAAACCTAGACTTTAGGTGGTTTATGAGTGTGGAAGAATGAATGAACTCGCCACCTGGAGGGAGCAGGCATACTTTTCTAGCTTTCCAGAAAGCCTTAAAAATCTGGTTCTTCCTTTAAGCATTGGATGGGGTGAGACTGGAGCTCATGTTGATGTACTGAATGTTGTTTAAGAAGCTGGGATTTTATTTATTTTATCTTGGACATTGATTTTATTATTTCTGTTTTTTATTACTGCTTTTGTGAGCTGCCTAGGGCTATGGACCTTAAGATGGGCAGCCAATTAAACCTTTAAAAAATAAAAGTAAATAATGATTTTTATCCATGTTTATTATATTCATGTCTTCTTCTAGCATTGCTTTAGGTATTTTTGTGTCATTTATCCCCTAGAGCAAGTAAATAAATTAAGTAGAGTACTTATATTAATGAAAAAGAGAAACTGCTGGGAGTAAACCTGTCTAGCACTTTTTTCAACTTAGTTTTCCAGGTGTCAAGAAGGTAAACTGCTGTCAAATAGTTGGAAAATACTCCGAAAACTTACTGAAAATCAAAAGTTTCTGTAAATCGACTTCAACAGGCCATTACAATAGATCTCTCCCACTTGAGATTGGTGGTGCTGACAACCCTCATGGTCACAAGAAAGTGATCCCTTAGGGATTCCACTGGAAGCTGCTCCAATTGAATAAGCAATGAATGCCTGATCCAGGTAAGGGTCACAGCTAATTGAACTATTCACAATATTAGAAAAAATATATCAACATAAGAGCTACACCCCACAATTTATCTGATAAGTCACTGAGCAACCTCTGAAATTCCACACATACCCATCTTCCTTCCTTTCACTAATCTGACTCACTAACTGGTGATCCTTGCAACCACTGTATTTAACTAATCATTCCAACAGTAGTATAACAAATGGCCACCACTTCCTTTTGTTTCTGGCAGAACTGTGTAAGGCATTTCAACCATTCCTTTCTCTGGCTTTTTCTTTGCAATGTAATGGGCGAAAGGTATATAAGCTCTGGTTCTACTTTTGCATGACTGTTCAGCAAAGTGCAAAACTTCGCTGAGAGCCCAGTATACTGTATTATTGATTGCATGAAAATAAATGTATGTTCCGTCTTCAAAGTGATTTGGTTGCTTTGGGTGAATCAGGTTTTGGTCAGAGCACCTGGGCAAAGAGCTACATACATCTTCAGAGCTGTTTGAAATACAAATAGGGTGGAGGCCATTTGAATCTGGGCAGGAACCTCATTCCATTCTTCTACAGCGGGGTCTCCAAACTTTTCAGTCTGAAGGGCACATTGGACATTTTGCAAACATTCAAGGGCCAGAGGGGAAAAAAAAATCAATCTTATAAATGTGCCCAATTAGGCCAGATCACTCCCCCCCCCACACACACAAGGCAAAGGAAGGGACCCTCCAGATGACCCTTCCTCATCTACCTGGCCTGAGCCAGTTCAAATGGGGCTTTCTTTGTGTGGGGGGAGAAACAATCCAAGGGAGTCCCTTAGATCAGGGCTTTTCAACCGGTGGTACGCGTACCACTTGTGGTACATTAACACGTGGCAGGTGGTACGCAGCCCTGCCTAGCCAAGTGCAATGTGGGCTTTGTGTTCTTAAGGAGTGTTTGGCAATTTCTATTTGACTGATGGCTGATGTCTCGTGTTAGTTTCTATTGCTCTGCTATTGTTAGCTGTAAGTCTTGCTGCAAGGGATTTTGAAGTATTTTTCTCCTGAATGGATTTTGCCTGTAGATTCCTTTACTTATGAATGGAGCCATTTGGGGAGGCTGCCTTAGCCGGCAGCCAGTACTTAACTACATTTTTTTTCTTCCTTAAGTGCAGGCTGCACTCCTTAACTTTCCTTTCTAGCCAGTAGCTAATTCTTAAAGGGGAATGCGCCCTTTTAAGCTAGTTCCCTCAATGGCTTCTCTTTTCTGTCTCTGGAGGCTTTTCCTTGTTTGATGAATATATGGAAGAGGGAAAATATGGGGGGGGGAGTTTCAAATTCTTCCTTCAGAAGATGGGAATGAGAAAGAGGGAGGCAGGAAAGGAGGGAGGGAGGGAAGGAAGTCCCGCCTTAGCACTTGGCCACCAGCAGCCCTGCCATTGACTTTGTTTGTCAAAAGTTGCAAAAGGGGATCACATGACCTTGGGGCACTGTGACCATCATAAATATGAATCAGTTGCCAAGCATCCAAATATAAATCACATGATCCTGGGCATGCTGCAATGGTCATAAGTGTGAAAAATGGTCATAAGTCATTTCAGTGCAATTTCAACTTTGAACAGGGTTTTTTTTTTTTGGGTCAAGTTTTTGACACCTTGCTAGGTGGTACTCGGATATTGCCATATCCTAAAAGTGGTACAATCGGTGAAAAGGTTGAAAAGCCCTGCCTTAGATCAACCCCCCTCCTCACCAGCAAAGGAAGTGTCAGACCTGGCCCAGCTTGGTATCTTAGGAAAGAAACACTCTTGACTCCATTCAGTAGCGAAAATGTTACTTTTACTAAAGCCAAGCAGCTATAGTAGCAAAGCCAAATCTAAAAGTCTGCGCATGAAGACTCCCTAGTTAACTTTCCCTTCTCCTTTCCACCCCGTTCTCTCTCCATTGTCCAGTCATATTCAAAGAAGATGTTTTGGTAACTGTCCCTGCAACAGTTGGATAGATGGATAGGCACTGCATTCCATTTCCAGGTCCTCGGCCTTGGGACGGCTCGGAACAGCATGAAGATCACTTTCTGATTCCCCTTGTCTTCCCATGACTCCCCCCCCCCCCGTGGCTTATGGCAGACTGGCATCTAGCGAAGCACAGGTGTGAGCAAAGGATAGCAGTTCTGAGAAGAAGCAACCCTCCAGCTGGCTCAAAACCAGTGCCAATTTTAAAAAGGAATATGTTTCCCCTTCCTCGTCCACCAACCTTCCAGCTGGCTAGCAACCACTACCCCCCCCACTGGAGAAATTGAGGGAATCCTACCTTTCTTTCCAAACAGTGTTGAATACAACCTGCTTTCTCTCCCTGTGCTGTTTGGAAACACATGGGAGGAGCTGGAGGGCTGAAAGGAGCCTTCCAGAAGGCCGGATGTAGCCCGCAGGCCGTAGTTTGAAGACCCCTGTTCTACAGAGAAAGTATGCTTCCAGAATTCTGACAGCTGGCATAATTAATGGAACCTGGAGTGTGCCAACACTACCAGATCAAATTAGCTGGGCAGATACTATGGGAGATAGGGGATCCCTCATGTAACTAGGATCTATGCATAATTATATAATTTATTATCAGAAGCTAAGATAAATGTTGCATGTATATTTTGAACCATAAGCCTTTGAACACAATGCAATTTTCTTCTGAGTAACTGTATTGTAATTTTTTTTTTTTTTTTGGGTACGATCCTCAAGACTGCCTCACAGGTCAAACATTTTAAGCAATAAAGACGCTTGGATATTTATTCAACCTCTACGGATGCCCAACTTGCAAGCCACCCTAGGGAGCTCACAAATTCCAAAATATGTAAATTTAAAAATTACAAATTTAAAATCAATCGTAAAAACATTCTCATCAAAAGCAAATAACAGATTGGCAACTGAGGACACCAGCCAGCATACTATATTCATCCACGGCTCATAGGCCTTTAGTGTCTTACAAAAGCCAATAGGCCAGGCACCACAACAGAGAAGGCATACTTCCAGGGTTCACAACATTTCCTATGTGCTGCATATACTAATAGCAAATTAACATGCAGCTTCAGAAAAAAGTGCCAGGGATCTATTATGTAGGCTTTCATTTTTAACCACATTTACTATTTACTCAGGATATTCTACCAAGAACAGATAAATAATGTGCCCAACAATTCTAGCAATAGTTGAGTACTATTTAAGGAATTAATTTTCTTACCTACCTAAGAAAACTGTGGAATAGACAGAACAGAAAAACCCAGTTCCATTTAAATATGCAAGTTCCATTTAGAAATGTTCTATGGATGAGAATGACATTTGTGAAAAACCTTCCTCTATACTATCTGCATATTTCCAGATCAAGCTTTTGCTTTTTCTCTCACTTCCCTGAGGCTGCTACAGCAGCTTAAGAAACAAAGAATACCACCAAGAAAAGGTTGCATGAGAGTATTGTATAAATACACCCCATAAAACATTGGTTTATATATGTATGGAAATTCTTATTTTGTTATGTAAAAGTAATAGTCTAAGATCATGCAAATGCTTTATAGTTACTTGGGAATGAAAATCAGTAAGGTGAAATTTATTCAAAGGACTGAAAATTCACCCACTGAGCAGAAATGATGGTCATTAGGAAGGCTAAACAACTACAAGATTAGAACTTGCAAGAGATGGAAATGATTTAGATTAAAGGGCTAACAAATACATTCTACAAATGGGGACCTGGCTTCACTAAAGAATACTTTTTCATAGATAACTTAAAAATTATTCTGACTATATATTCAACAGCTATTCCACTTCAAGAGAGAGCTGCCAAATTTATCCTGCAATTTCAGTGAAATAGGAAAACTGACAAATATGCACTAGATGTTCAGTCTAATGCATATAAATTGCAAGAAAGAAAAATAAGACCAGTTTTGGTACAATAAAGACAAGATAAAATTTATGCCAGGGATTTCTCAGTGCTAGTTTGTGACTTCATGGCTTGTATGCCAATAAGTACGTTATTCATGAGTCATATTTATTCACATTTGACTTCACAATGAGAAGAGTGATAGTGAATACAATAAAAATGTAGGGGAGTTGGGATGGGAAAGATGCTATTATTAATCCATTGTCAGCCTAAACCACTTCAACCAGCAGCCAAGTTGTCCACCTGCCTGAGTAAAGGATTAATTAAAACATAGAATGCATAAGATTACTGAATGCGTTGGGGTAATTTTCAAGAGGACAGGCTGAGCAACTATAGCGAGGCTTAGTTTTGTTATAGATTAGAATGACAAGATAAAATGGATCCTTGATATTATCACTTCTGATTCTTTTCATTATGGCTTTATTATTAAAGTTCAGAGGATCCATGAAGAATAAGTCAGATCCGGAGATGATTAGAATCCACCTATGAAAATCTATGTGAGGATGACTGAAAATAGCTTGGAGTATTTTGAGTCTTTCTTTGCTAGTTAATACTGTACCCTTTAGTTGCTGCCCAGAAGAATTATCCTATGTGGTTAGGAGACTATTGCTATAATATCATCCCCTATAAATTTTGGAACCGATATACAATTCCTGTGATATGTTTAGAGCAGGGCTTTTCAACCAGTGGTACGTGTACCACTTGTGGTACATTAATGAGTGGCAGGTGGTACGCAGCCCTGCCTAGCCAAGTGTAGTGGGGAAGGGAAAGAGCCAGCGTAGGCAAAGACTTACAGTGAGAGAGTCCTTTGGAGCTGCAAAGGCCCCAGGCTCACTTCTGGCTCACCCTCCCCCATGAGAAAGGAGGAGGGGGCGGAGACAGGAGAGGCTATAAAAGGAGGCAGTTTGGGCGGGAAAGGGAGAGAGAGAAAAAGCAGCAGCCTTGGGAGGAGGCGGAGTCAGCTCTAGCTACACTGAAGGGACAGAAGGAGGAGGAGGAGGAGGAGGAGGAGGGTGGGGGGAGAGGAGATCAAGCAGGCCGGCCATGAGCCGATCTACAACTGCTGTGGCAGCCACCTGTGCTGGCAGCAGCAAACAGGCAAGAAATGCAGTGGGGGAGGGGTCGCCCTCCACGAGGAATGAAAAAAGGTAGCAATGGCTGGAAGTGAGGCACGGGGGAGGGA
>JALGBA010000142.1:1477500-1485032 GCA_023970755.1 Azemiops feae | reverse complement strand
AGTAGGCATGAGCTTAAATGGACTCCAGAAGATGGTAGAGGACAGGAAGGCCTGGAGGAAAGTTGTCCATGGGGTCGCGATGGGTCGGACACGACTTCGCAACTAACAACAACAACAACAATCAGCTGATCATGTTTTATCTTTGTTGAACTGAATGTTTAATGCCGTCATGCATTAATGAATGTCCTAAATAAATAGCATTTGCTTTTTTAAATATTTTAGTGACTTTACTAGCAGCTTCATTTCTTTATTTAGAAAACAGGGAAAGATATTTAAATAGATAAATATAAATGACTGGATATGGATATGGACTGGATATGGACAATGCTTGGGTAAGAGAGAATAGTCTTTGAGTCAACCATAAAAAGACCAATTGTCTGTTGATTCCAAGTCCAGTTCACTGATGAATCATACTATTTCTAACCCTTTCCTGGAAAGAGTAACCTTGCAATTTGGAGGTTGTTCTGGACTCTTTCTGGAAGAGCATGTGGAGACTATGGACGGAGTAGATTTTGCACAGCTTTTCTTGGTATGTCAACTGTGACCTTACTTGGAGTACGATGCACTGAAGATACATTGTCACCTCTGAGTTAGATTATTGTAATTTGCTCCACATGTGGTTATCCCTTGAAGACCACTCAGAATATTTAGCTACTCCATAATGCAACAAGGAGACAGATTGTGATACTTAGCACATGTCTTCTCTGTTGCAGGAGATGCACTGGTTACTAGTAGATTTCCAAGTGTAATTCAAGGTATTGGTTTCAACCAACAAAACCTATGTGCATCAGGGCCTGTATATTTTAGAGGATGCCTTTCCCAAAATTCTTGTCTATCCTATTTGAACAACTAGGCACATGCAAGTAGATAAATTGGTACCATTTTGGTGGGAAGATGAGTGCTTCCTGTGGATGGTCAGAACTTCCTGGATGCAACACCTATTTGAGAGGTGACTTCGGTGGAAGGAGAAGGCTCAGATAATGCTTCAGGTTGCCATTAGTCTTTCTTTCTGGTGTGCAACTCTCTTGCTACTTATAGTGCACCTTGGAAAGCACATGAGCATGAACAGAATGGGCTAGCAGCCTTAGGCAGTCAAACCACTATTCTGTATTAGCACTGCAGTCTCCTGGCTAATATAACATCACCATATGCTAAACAAACAAACAAACAAACAAACAAACAAACAAACAAACAAACAAACAAACAAACAAACAAACAAATAAATAAATAAATAAATAAATAAATAAATAAATAAATAAATAAATAAATAAATAGACAGACACTGTTACAGGTTCCAACCTATCAATATATCCCATATTTAGTACAACTTTTGATTAAGAAGTGGACATGATCATTAGTTAGGGATCCAGTTATGTTTGAAATAAACAAATATCAAATGGTCATATTCCACCATTACTTTTGTATACTGTCCCATAAATATCCCATAGTTAGAAGATATAAATATGATAAATATGATCTCTGTTAATAATCAGTATTTCAGTCTGTCCTTATTTGTCTGTGTTCTATAGAATGTTCTATAGCAAGACAAAAAAACTATTACATTTTAACTTTCAAGAAAACATGAAGTTTTTAATAGCAAACTTTCTTTGATCAGGTTGTTCATGTACATTTCCAAGAAACATTTTACTACAAATATCCTTGACAAGCAATTTTCTCTACTTCAGGCTTTCAAACTATAAATTTCACAAATCTAGGCTTTTCACTTTTCATATAAAATTTGCAATAAAAAACATTTTTTTCAGTGTGTCACTTATAAATATATATGTAATTAAAAAAAACTGAAATAGTTGGATACTTGTAGATTTCATTGTTACTGTCCTTCTGCAATAAGGAGAAAACACATTTTGATGACTAGTTTCCCCCTAAAATCTATGAAAGATCATAAAGAAATGAAATGTAAGGATTTCAGACAAATAGGTTTTTAAGTAAAATTCCCCAAGATCATTTCTGAGATATCTAAATTAATTTTCTTTTTGAATGAAACTTGAGAAACTTTTGAAGGGCATGAGAAATAAGAACAAAAAATATACTTTGATATGATTATAGAAAACTCACACAATCATTTTGTGAATTTCCTTAATTTCATAGAAGAGAATAGGAAGCTTATACATATGGGAAATTTATGTGTCAATCTTCTTAGGGAATCTGTGCTCTTCCATCTACTGTGGAACTTTGCCTTCCAGCAACCACTTCTAGAATTGACAGTGGAGAGGGAATTGTCATTCATCAACTTTGACAGACTATAATTTTTCTAACTCTGATAAAGAGGGTTGGAACAACCTTATGCAGGCATGTTGGGATTCCATTTAACATATTCATAGTAAATGAATATCTACATTTCTGTGATTCTATAGTGCTATGATTCTTTGTTTAATTCCACAATTCTGCAGTTGGTACATAATTACAGACAAGGTTTAATGTTTTGCAAAAGTGTTTTAGAAATGTAACACAACCCCCACAGCAGATCCCTAAAGTCACATTACTGCAATGCAATTAAACCTCAAGTCATTAACACATTGCTTTGGATGTCGTTAAAAAGAAGAATGAGCAGGTTCTTGTCTGACTATTTGCAGATTTAGATTAGAGGCAGAAAAATGTTTAAAGTTGCATGAATAGATGACGAAGAAAAATAGCAAGCTTGCATTCAGCAATCATAAACATTGTTTTCATATTATACCCATTAAAAGAATGTCAGCTAATATCAACATTTCTCAGACTGCACTAAAGCTGAGCTTGTATTGGGAAATGAAGAAACATATCTAGGTATCTAGGCATTTTGTGTATGAAAAATTCATGATCTCAGTCAAATGTCATTGTCCTCTTTGTCCTAATCAAGATATAAACACTTCAAATTCTTACCAACCTCAGCTCATCAAATTTGACTTGATGGAAGCTAAAACAATTTTTGCTTGTTTGACTTCAGGATTAAAATCAAAAGCATTCAAATGTAGCCAAAACAATATTTACTCTTAAAATAAGATGAAATACAGAAGCTATTTTCAGTATTTGTAATACTTGGAAGATATTTTAAACCACAATGGAAGTCTGGATAGAATGTATATCATGATGCAGAAAAAGAAACATAAATATGCACATACTCATACCCATATAAGAAGGCGCTTGTGACTGAAGGACTCAATTAAGGAGGCTATAAGTCAGCAGTTATATCAAGTGGAAAAACTTGCAGATAATCCAGAATAGTTTCAGCATGGTGAAAATACAAATAGAATGTAAATCGCTCCAAAGGTATTCCAGTTTTGGTGACTGGGCTACAAAATGTCAAATGCAATTCAGGGGTAGTAAGTGTGAAGTTTGAACCTTGGAATTTCTGCTTCACTAATCATACAATGGGAACTGAACTGTCAGTAGCCAACTGCATAAACAGATCTTGGAAACTTTGTAGATAGTTCAGTGAAATAATCTATACAATGTATAACAGCTATAAAGAAAGGAAATTCTGTGTTGCGGGCACTAAACAAGAGGCAGTTATAAATCAGTTAATATAATAAAGGTACCATACCAATCTCTGTTATACCAAATTTAGAATATTGCATACCTTTTTGATCATTACATCTGAAAAGGATACTGTCAAGCTAATGAAGACATAAAAGAGGGCAAACAGGATCATCGTGGGACTTGACCACCTTCCATATGAATACAACATACAATAGCTGCAGGCAGAACTGTTTAGCATAGAGAAAAAATATTTACAAGACTGAATTGATGTTTATAAAATTACAGAATGTAAAAAAGGATGAGCATCTCTCCATCTCCCTTACTCCTAGAACTAGAGGGCCTTCAAAGAAACTATTAGAAGATTTAAAACTGATGTGAATATATCAAATTTGTGAATGTAAATCAATGGCTACTAGTCTTGACTGAGGCTGCTTCCAGACATCTAGTCAGTCTCTCTCTTTGCATGCTAGATTGCTTGGCTGACAACTCAGGCTCCTTCCCCACTTTGCATGCTAGGTACATGGGGGCAATAATGAGAAATGTAGGTGTCTTGATTTCCAATCTGTGGAGTTCCTAGCATATCTGGTAGACTATTATTTGAGAGGCCTAGTCCTGACCCATGGATATCCTTTATTTTAAGGAATTGTTGAAATTCCCTACTTATTCAAATTTGCTTTTGAAACACTATGGTTAAATCATAGGCACCTGTTTGAGGTATATTTCTACTGAAGCCAATAAAATCTGCATCCAAGGACTAAAAGCTGAACATTATTTAATATAAGAAAAGTTCAGCTTTGAGATTCAGAAATAAACTTTTAGTTTTAAAGAACTTTTGTTTTTCCCCTTGGAGAAAAAGAGTGCCATATAACCATTTCTTACAAATGGTTGTACATCCAGGAACTAATCACTCATAATTTCATTGATTCTGGTGACATTCTTATCCAAATCCACCTGATTTTAAAGTGCTTAATTTTATTTGAATCAGGTGCTGGGATGTTAACGAACCTGAAAGATAGCTACATGGGAATCTACTTTGCCTAAACACTTCACCATCCGTTAATGAATACTTCCTACTGTGCTTCTTTATTACATTTAAAATTAATGCATTATATGTAATTTCTTTTTCTCCATTTGATAGATTAATAGTATGCACATTGCACACAAAATGTGTATTCTTGAATTTTAATAGCAAGCAAAAAGAATAAGTGAAGGGAGGCTAAAGTGTCACAACAGATGCGGTATTTCATTGGAGATTTCCAAGCAGCATATTTTAATTATTTCTTGTTTTTCAGAATAATTAATTGCTTTGAAACCCCATCAGGATCTGTCTAATCACTTTCTGTCTTTTGTCCTCATTAATTCTCCAATGTTTCTAAATATAAGGACTGCCTCACCATGATGTTAGCAAGAGACAGCTGGTGTTATTATTCAGAAATCTATTTAACACCCCCCTCCCCAAGAATCAGAAGTAGACACTCATGCAGAATAAACATCCTTTCTGCAGTTTTGAAGAAATGATAGCTGATTAACAACTTGATGAGTAATTTGGTAATGCCACTAAAATGATAAAGGCATATGATACCAGTCTTGATTTTATTCGCCAAACCACTAGGGGTTTGACCCTACATTTAAAAATTAGGTGGATGGGAAGCTAGAAGTGATACAACAGTAAAACATTCCACTATGCAGACATAATATGGGACAAGAAATTGGCATGGAATGTATGCTAGTGTGAATTACTGGTGTGATATTCTATAGATAATAGAAGTGTATCTTTTACTGTGTAACTGGTGCTGTTTGCAAAGCATTATCCAAAACATTGTGTAAACAGCACCAGTTACACAGTAAAACAAGTTTTATTTCAGAACTGAGCAAAACTATTTGAGATACACACACACAAACACACACACACACGTCTGGATAAGCAAAGCATATCCAGAAATATGTGTTATTAGTAGTTTTATGTATGTTTTCTCCCTTGAGTTACTTATAAAGCAGGGGTGTCAAACTTGCAACATCAAGTGATGTGTTGCAATGTATCGTGACTTTTTTTCCATTGCCGGCAATGGGGTGGGTGTGGTTTTGCCATGATGCATCCGGCCCGTGGGCCAGCAGTTTGACACCCCTGTTATAAAGTAATAAAGATGGGATTAAAAAAAATCTAATAATCTAATAATAATCTTCCATGGCACTAACAGTATAAATAAAGAAGCTGTTTACTGTTCATTGTTCTTAGCTATAAAACGGTGTACATTCTTTTGCAAAAAATGAATGAAGAAAAATTGCATAACAATGCATATAAGGGCTACATATAGCATTATAATGGAATCTGCATAAATAGCATGTAGCAGGAAGAAAAACATTGGAAAGAAAACAGTAGTTCCATATATTTTAAAAAAAACATAATGCATGCAAAATCCATATAACAAAGTCCAAATTTCTTAGCCTTTTGTTGTTTGTTTTAGACAAACTAGCCAAGATTAATACCATATGAAGGCATCTGGCAAATACATGGACTTGATTTCCATCAATTTGCCTCTCCTAGCTTACAACAAGCTTTAGCATCTCTTTAAGCAGAGATGAGGTTAAAAATACAAAAATGTTTCCTTTGAAATCAGGGGATGACAGCTGAATGCAGCTGCCTACCTATTAATGATCCAAATGAAGTAACTCCAATTCAGTCACCTCAACAAGGAGTATTCCCAGCTTCCAAAGAGCCAATATGAGTGAAGATAAAAATTGGCTTCTTCTTGTGTACATTTGTATTAATTAAAAGGAATCTTCACAGAAGAAATACAGTTTAGGCTGGATCAGTAATCATTGTAAAATAGTGTGAAAGCAACCATCTGCACTTACTGAATTCTAGATGAAGATCTTTGTAATCCTTCCCCTTGGAATTTATTAGCTTTGCACAGGAACAATAACTGCTCTACTGTTGAAGAAAGTAATAGCAAACCTCCCCCCTGACACCCATTAAATCCCCAGAATTCTGATCTCAGCACTTTAAGAAAAACATTGCTCTTGGTTCCTGAAAGCCAAACCAAGGCATAGTGCTTTTGTTATTTCAGTCTAATTCCCAGTATTTCAAAATCCTGCCTCTGATAGAGCAGCAGCTATTTATTATAAACACAATTGGGTAATATCATTCTCCAATATCTAGATGGGGAAAACCACAGTATATTATTTTCCAAAGCACCAGAAGGGAAGACAAGAAATAACGGATGGAAACTAATCAAGGAGAGAAACAACCTGGCATTAAGGAGAAACTTCCCAACAGCGAGGACAATTAACCAGTGGAACAGCTTGCCTTCAGACATTGTGGATACTTCATCACTCGAGGTTTTTAAGATGAGACTGGACAGACACTTGTCAGAGATGATATAGGGACTCCTGCTTGAGCAGGGGGCTGGACTAGAAGACTTCCAAGGTCCCTTCCAGCTCTATTCTGATTCTGATATCTGGTATGTTTGCTCTTTGACACTTCTGGGCCAGAATGGGACAACTCACTGCAGCCATCTCACCATGGCCAACTTGCTGTGGTCATCTTACCATAGCCAACTGGCCACAGAACAACTCCTCTCTGGAAAATCCATGTGGGATAACCCAGTGTGAAAATTTTTATCTGTCACTGTTTCTTCTACATTATTTCCATTTTTGACAATGGAAATAATATCAAATAAACAGTGGCTAGTAGCATTTATTGCAGTGAGTTATCCTGCATGGAATTGTTCCCCAGTGAGTTGTCTTGCAATGAGTTGGCCATGGTGAGCTGTCCTGCAGTGAATTGGCTGCGGCAAGATCACTGCATTGAGATGGCTGGGTTGGCCACAGTAAGATGAAATGGCATGTTGGCCATGGTGAGTTGGCTGTGGCAAGTTGTCCTAGAACTTGGGCCTGTACAACCTCAAAGAACCCCACGTTGTTTCAAGATACCTTGACCTTACATGTGAGAAAAGAAGCATACATGGGCTCAAAGACCAATGTACCTATCCCAAATTATAAGCTTTGTGTTTCATCATATGATGAAAAAGCCATATCACTCTTAAATCTAAACT